>PJEM01004912.1:0-108364 GCA_004023845.1 Helogale parvula
TTTTTTTTAATTTAGTTTATTTTTTTTATTATTATACAATATTATTGACAGCAGGTTTATCCAATTACAACATTTAGAGTCAACCAATCACAGAGTAGGCCCAGGACCCAGGACCCTCACATAGGGTGTAACTAGCCTTAAGCAATAACTGATTACCTATAGCTTCTATTTCTAGGCCTGCCCTTAGGAATGTCAAGGGTATTACAAGGGTGGTCCCTCTTGCCTTGGGCAATGTGTGCCCTTCTATTGTCTCAAACCTGCGTCCTTACATTCCCCCCTCTGTCTTGTAACTGACCCAATCCTGGGTCAGCTGAGTTACCATTGTACCCCTAAAGCCTGGCATAGCCCTCCTTGGTGTAAGGGGAATTTCTTACCCTGTAAAGGGCATAGGGAAGGAGTTTACCCAATTTCCACCAGTCTCCATGGTTAATTTGGTAAGGGTCTCTTTTAGGGTTTCTAATATCCGGCGCTGTCTGGTTTACAAAAGTAAGAATGACAGCCAATTTGTTTCCTCATTTGTCAGGATCCTTGGGCGTATAAGTGCAATACGCCTTCATAATTCTTACTAACCTTAGCCAAATTGGTGGGCCGTCTAGCGGCCACTTGAGGACCCCCATTAGAGTCTGGCGGTAAAGGAGTAGGCTCCCCTTACCTTTTGCCGTGTTGAAATCCCATGCCCAGATCAGAGGCAATTAATACCAACAGAACATCCTATCAGGAACTTTTGCTGTTTCCCCAGCTTTCTGGGGCAACATTTGTCAGTCCGATGGCAAAGAGGCAGGACAGTTTCTTTTACTGGATCGATGATTCCTCAGGCTTCTGCCATATTCTTTCTTTCATGGCCATTACAATTGTTTGCATAAGTTCAATAAGAATCTGTTCATTTTATAGTAGGACACCATTGGAAATACTGGTTATTTTACCAAGGCTTTGACTGAGAATCTGCATTTCTAATGAGTTCCCACATCAACCTGATCAGCCCCAGAGACAGGCTCCTAGAGCTTAAAGGATGCTTAAGAGACACCAACTCCAGACACTGCAATGTGTGGACTTTTATTGGGTCATGAATCAAATGAACAAAAGAAAAGAGCAAGTCGAGGGGACAGACACGTCACCAGCTGGGGCTGCATGGCCAAGGGGTATGTCTCCTCAGAACCAAGACAGCTTAGGGACACGAAGGGCAAAGCCAGGGTTGGCTCTGCTGTTCAAAGAAGAACAATTTGTAAGGGACACGGATGTCTGGCGAACGCAGAGGTAGGGACACTCACCTCTCTCTGGACACACCTTCTCCCTCTGTGAATCCTCGGAGTCTCTATCACTACGTTTCAATAAACAAGGGACATAATTCATGAGAACGCCCCTGAAACAATAGTCCCCACTTGCCATGTGCTGAACCCTCAATGGGGTCATAGGTTTATGTACAGTTTTGACTCCAGGCTCTTGTACATGTTTTATTCAAACTCACATTCCTATTTTGAAATTATTAGAAATTAACAGACCCAGAAATCTATTAGGAAAGCCATCCCATTACTCATGGAATGTGAATTCCACGCCAACTAAGAGCTTTATAAGTGTAGCTCACAAATCCTGCTGTGTGAGAGGGGTTGTGAGGTATTGTCATTATTCCCATTTCATGGATGAGAAAAGTAAGGCCTAGAATGCTAAGAAAGGAGCCCGCACTGTCAGGATGCCACCCAGCTGGACAGAGCTCTGCTGTCCTTCCCCTGCGGGCCCGTCCTATGCCCAATGTTGGGTCTCCAACAGGTGCCACTGCTCATGACCGGTGAAGCCACAAGAGAGAGGTTAGTGTAAATTCCCATTTCACTGATGAGCAAACAGTGAGAGGAAAGTCAGGAGGTCACGGTCACCGGGCTCTTCCAAGCCCCAGCTGGCGGGCTGTGCCTCCAGGCTCAGAAGACTGTGGGGCTCACACTTCCTTGGGCTCAGAAGCCCCATAGCACTCTCCATTTTTGAAAGCCGTAATTCTTCAAATCCAAAGATCAAGGCATGGCAGGGGCTGTTGACAATATGGAAGTTAAAGGTACAAGTTCAGGGTCAGGAATGCTTGAGTTCAAATCCTTGAGTTCAGATGCACGACGCTGGGTGAGCTACTTAATTTCTCAAGAGCCTCAGTTTTCTCTCCTGGAAACTGGGGGTTGGGGGGTTCGTGATGATGGTGATATATTTTACAGGGTCGCTATAAGGACAAAATGAAATAAAACCCATAAGCCCTGGTGCGTGCGTGGCAAGCATTCAATAAATTATAGATGTTATTTATTATCATTACCGACATCATCATCATCAAACAGGTCCAACTGCTACTGAGTAACAAACAGGTCACGTGCCTACACCAGGGGACAGGCGAGCGCCCACATATGCACAAAGTCAGCAAATGCATTTGCTTTCAGCGGTGCTTCTCCAGGCTTGTTAATCAAGGATAAAAAGACCCACCGGACAGAAACTTGGCACATGGAAGCTTCAGGAAACCTCTTAGTGATGGGAAACAGGGCTGCTGCTGCCACGGGTGAGAGAGACTGTCTGGCCCCGACTTCATTGCTCGGCCCATCTGCTCCCCCCACAGGGGCACTTTCGGAAGGATGGAGGAGAATCTGGGAAGCCACATGCCCTGCTCCCGTCAGGGAATTAAATGTGAGCTCTCCTATTCATTTCAAAACTGAACAGGTAAATGAAGAAGCTGTCTCCCACCCCAAGGGAAAGATCCCCCCCTTCCTGGGCCCCCCGAAGACCTCGATTGAGGCTTTCCCAAGTTCTATCACCAACAGCCTTGGGGCAGCTCAGTCTCCAGAGGCCACAGCACCGTGGGGCCGACTGCACCGAAGTGAAAGACAGAGGCAGTGCCGTTCTGGCCCGCTGGTCTCACACTGAGTGGGACATCTCCCCTCCCAAACATTCACCTTCTGTCCCTGAGGAGGGGAGGGAGGGGCAGAACAGGAGGTGAGGGTGGGGAAGACAGACAGCTGGCTCACCCCCTTCAGCTGAGCCTTCCCAATGAGGGAGGGCTGTACTTCTTCGGGCAGGATGGGCTGCGCTTCGCGCCGGTGCGCCCCTCGCCGGGGAACCAGAGCGCAACCTTCTTAACAGAAGAGACAGTTCCCGCACTGCACAAAGGCACCTGCCTCATGGAGGGGCGTCTCCCAAGCAGGGCTGCACCCATCCATAGGTAGGCGGTGCCATGTTCTTACCACAAAGGTGCCATCCCCATCCATGAAATGAAGGGCTATCTCTCCTTTTTCTGATTGTCGCACCCAGAGCAGATCTCTTTCTAATTCATCTCCAAGTACTGTAAAAGTACTTAATAGTTAAACAAGGAGGGAAACACCTCGTAAGGTACTGAGTTCCCCATCACTAGAGGGATTCAAGCTGAGGCCAGGAACCACTTAGCTGTAGAAGAGTAACAGAGGGTCAGAAAACCCGGGAGTGCGTGGGGACTAGATTGTATAGATGTGTGACGCCCATACTCTCCATCAGGAGCTACGCAGAGGCTGTGCGCTGAGGGGAACTGGTCCAAATCCCAGCTCGGGTACTTACTGGCCTTGGTGGACCCACTGGTGTCCACCCCAAATCCATTTCTCTCTTCTTAACCCTATATTTTATATGACTAGCCCGGGGGTTAGAGGAAGGGGACCTTTCCCCAGACCTAGGGTCGATCCTCAATGATCTAAACCCATCACGGCAAAACCCTTCCCCTTGCCAATGACAGAAGTGGGAATGGATTTGTGACCCCCAGTTTTGGCCCATGGAGCACGAAGGAAAGCGAGCTGGGGGGCTTCTGGGAAAGAGATATTCTTACTCTAAAGACAGTGCCCAGGAGAAGAGCCATGGGCATGTAGCGACATGATACCAGCAGCTGTGGGTACCATTCTGCCACCAGCCCAAGATGCAGATACCGCCACAAGAGCCTCCATCCGAGCTTGCGGGGCTTCTGGACTTTCCATTCCGAGTTATAACTAATTTCCTTTTTTTCTGGAAACAAGATAGAGTCAGGCTTTCCAGGCTTCGCAGGTAAAAACTGACACATAACTGTGCAACCTTAAACAAGTTACAGAACTTCTCTGTGGCTCGGTTTTCCTTCTGTATTAAATAGGATAATAATAACCTTTACCTCTCAGGATTAAGGAGGATTAAATAGGAATAATGCAGGCAGAGGTGTTAACAAATGGAACTATTATTATTTATACAGTGTCTCATTTTATCCTCACGAACAACCTGATGAGGCAGGAAATAGGTTATCAGTCCCATTTAACAGCAGAGGAAACCATGGCACAGAGAGGTTAAGCATCTTCCTGAAAACGCACAGTCATAGGTGCCTGTCTCCAGTGGCTGAGATCCTTCCCTCCACCACATTCCAGCCCCGATGAGGTTCCAGAACTCTGTGACTGGCCAGCATCTGTGCCCTGGGCAGCTCACGGCACCGCGCAGGGAACAGTGAGAGCTGTAGGGGCCAGAGATGAGGGGGGGCTGCAAATGGGCAGAAGTTTCTTTTCAGGGCAATGAAAATATTCTGGGATTTGACAGAGGCGAAAGTTGCACAGCCATGGGGCGATACTAAAAGGCACTGAATTATATACTTTAAAATTGTACACTTTATAATACATCCATTTTTTTTATGCTGTGAATCTCCAACAACAACAACAAAGTCAAAGAGCTGGTAGAAACCACTCTGTAAGGAAAACTGTTCCCTGTCCCCCCTGCACTCAGGAGCGCAGCCTTCCTCCCTGGAAGCAGACATCAGTCACTCCCACCCACCCTGGCCGCCACTCCCGCTCACCCTCCCTCCACCCCCGGGCAGAGGCCAGCCTCTCTGCCTGGCACAGTTTCCAGCAATTCTCTCGGAACTTATCCAGTGGCAAAGCCGGCTGCCAGTCTCGGACTCTCCGAGCGGGCCAGGGCACCCTGCGCTTTGGCAACATGTGAACAGGGGCATGGAGCAGGGACAGTACCCTGGTCTCCAGCTGTATTTTCACTTTTCCCCTAAATGCTCTGTAGCTGCCTGCTGGCAGGGGCTGAATGCCAAGCCCTGTCCTGACGGAAAGCTGCAGATGCAGGACTTGTCAGTGCTTCCTCCCACAGATAGGCAGCTTCAAGGCATTCTGGAATAAATGTCAGAGGATGCCCAATACTCAGCAGCCATAGCCAGCCCTCCTGCGGGACTCACTGCCCCGTCTTGTCAGGAGGGCAGACTATCAGCATGAGAACACTCTTCTGTGTAACGACTTGGATGTGCCAGGGTCCTGGGGCTGGCATGTCTTCAGGAATCTGCCTGAGAAATGGCTGCCTCCAGAAGATAAAAAAAAAAAAAAAGAGAGAGAGAGAGAGAGAAGGCAAATGCCCCAAAGGGCTCAAAAGAGCCCCCAGGGAGGCCAACTGTGGACCATCCACTGCAGCCTGGACAGGGGGCTTCCAAGGGGGTGACGCACGGGAGGGAAGGTCCCTGGATGCTGACCACCCCGGGAACCACGTGCCCCTCAGCACAGGGGCCCTGCACACGGAACATTCCTCACACGGTGGCAAACACTGCCACGTTAGCAGCAAGGAGAGAAAATCCTTTCAGAGATTTCTAAAGACATTTTAAGTTTCGAATCCACATTCTTACTTTTTTTATATGAAACCTACAATGATGGATTGATGCTCTTACAAAGAATTAGTAAACTGGGTTAAGATATTGATTAATTTTAGACTTTGCTAAGCTAAGCATGTGTGGCAAAATTTCAAGAGAAACTGCTCTTGCAAGGATTTAAAATAGAGTACCTACGTCCAGGGTGTAAAGTCAAATAAAAACAAAGAAAGAAAACCAATGAATAATTCCCCAAGGACCAAATGTGCTCCAAGTCTTTCCCCAGAGAACAGAAAGGCCACTTTCTGGGGCAGGAGGTTTACTTCCTAAGCTTGCTCCACAGAGCAAGGGGGACCTCCAAGCCGCCGGGCCCCCCGTGTCTCCCAGAATGTCTCATGGCTCCCCCGCCACCAAGCAGCTTTGATGAGGTGGGCAGAGCCTTAATATACTGCATAAGTATACATTATAGACACATGAATATACCACATGAATCCCCAGGAAATAATGCGCATCTTGTGTTTAGGGGCCCCAGGGATGGCCCTAGCTGCCCACACACCCTAGGGCATGCATGTTGTCTGGGCACGAGCGAGACACTTGGCCTCCAGGACCCCTGGTCTAGCCACTGCAGGGCCTGATCAGCAAGAACTGAGGTCCAGGGAATGGGACTTGGCGTGCACACACACACACACACACACACACACCACCACCACCAACCATGGATGGCCAATTGCTCAAGCTGAGGCCTAGGAAGGACTTCTGGGACATCCACAAGCCCAGGTGGTCTGTCTGTGGCTTGTCATTACTGCTGTTCCACAAGCCTGTCCCTCCCACCACGCAGGCTGACTGCTTCATTAAACCCAACACTGTGCAGGGACAGCCTCTCTGACTGCATTGTTATCTTTAACACCTCCTTCTGGAACTCAATTAGTCAACAGCCATCTCCTCTGCAGAGCAGAATGCTCCAGACTCAGAGTGACCAGCCTGACTCCCCGCAGGCCCACCCCCACGGAGTGGGGAATGTCTGAGCGCAGGGCAGTCACCTCCTGTCTGGGGGGCGACCTCCAGGAGGAGCCCACAGGAATGCCCCCGCCTGGGAAAAGTGGCAGCCGGCGAAAGGGACACTTGCACAGGTCTGTTCTCCCCGAGCTCGTCACCCTGCCTCTCTCTCTCTCCACAGAGTAGTCTAGAAGGTCTTGATGACATGGGTACAATTCTGAGGGCATTCTGGGTTAGTGGACAAGACGCCTTCCAGGAGCTAAATACGCAGTGGGGAATGTCTACCCAGGCTGAACACATCCCTGGCCTAGGACCCAGAAGTGAGGGTACATAGGAGCCCATGAACAGATCTGTTCCAGAATGTTCCCAGTAGTATTTTTCATCATGGCCCCAAATGGGAAACAAAGCAGACATCCATCAACAGGAGAAGGCTGAACCGAGTGTGGTACCCCGCAGGGCCATCACTGCCACACTGCCTGGGAAGCTCGTCACCACGTGGAACAGTCCCCTCTACGCCTCAAGCCCTGGGTGCGTGTCCGTGCCCTGCTCTGCCCCATCCCCATTGGGCCACCATTAGTCTTGTCCAGGGGACATCCCTCACATGGCTATTTAATTCATGAGAATCCAGCTATGAGTTATCAGGCCAAAACAGGGTGAATGATTGCAGTTTGAAAACTGTAATTAATAAAGCTGTACAATTCTATTTTGCCCTCTTTACTAGACACTGGGGTAAAGTGCTGCATGGGGACTGGGGCGGGGGAGGCAGCCCCAGGGTGGTGATGCTTGACTGGCATCTCCAAGGTCAAGTTTGCTGAGTGCACAAGACACGGGAGACTCCAGACAAAGGCAGGGAGGTGTGGAGAGCTTCCCAGAGGGCCCTGCACTCTGCCTCCAGGCTGTTCCCCTGGATCAAGTCACAACCACCAATTTCACTGAATTTTATCAGGTTTACTCCAAGCTTCAAGCACCTACCCGGGCTCTCTACTGCCCTCCATATCAGGCCTAGCTTGTTAACCCATCAGCCGCCTCCACCAGCCCCTCCCCACGCTGCACCATCAGCACTGTCCCCACAACCCCCTGCACCAGCTGGCCTGATGTCGGACACCTGGGAAGCCATCTGCCATCCCACAGGCCTGGCACAGGCACCGTCTGCAGGGAGAAAGGGCCCTGCTGTCCTTGCCACTGGAGGAGCTGACTCTGGTGGCTGTCCTCCAGCCAGGCGGGGCCCCGGGCTACTCTTCCGGGCTGGGGATGGGACTGAACACCTGACATGGGCTGGGCCTGGGAAGACACCTGGGTCCCCCCTCAACAGCTCTGCCATAGATGGAAGTGTCCTGGGCCTCAGTTTCCACTGCTGCAAAGTGGGTGACAACTCGCAGGGCTGCTACTAGTCGGATGTGTGCCCACAAAGAGATCTGTTCCTGAAAGTTCACAGCAGCTTTTATTTTTCATAATCTTCAAAAACTGGAAACAATGCAAACATCCAAGAATAGGAGAATGGATGAAGCACGTGGTGCAGAAGCACGTGGTACAGCCCCTCGATGGGAGTACTCAGCAATAAAGAGGGAACAACGTATCAATACGCCCAACAGCGTGAACGGACCTCCAAAGCACTGTTTTGAATAAAAACCCTGGACATGAAGGAGGATTTCATTCACGTGAAGTTCAAGAGCAAGTACATCTAAAGTGAAAGATGTCAGAACAATGGCTCCTCACGGGGTGGGTAAAGACTGCCTAAGACAAGGCACAGGGAATGTTCTGGAGGGATGAAAACATCCTGCGTCTTGCCTGGTGGGGTGGTGGCACAGTGGCTCACCTTCCTGCTGCGGCTGTAATAAATTATTATTAACCTAGTGCCTGAAAACCAGAGAGTTCCGAGCTCTTCCAGTCCTGGAGGTCTCAAGTCTGACATGGGTCTCACTGGGCTAACATCAAGGTGGTGGAGGCTCCAGAAAAAAGCCATTTCCTTGCCTTTTCCAGCTTCTTGAGGACATCTGCACTCCCGGGCTTGTGTGCCCTTCCTCCGTCCTCAAAGCCCACAGCAAAGCATCTTCCAGTCTCTCTGTGTCTCTGACCCTCCAGCCTCCCTCTTTCACTTTTTCTTTTTTGATTTTTTTTAAACATTTATTATTGAGAAACAGAGAGAGACAGAGCATGAGCAGGGGAGGGGCAGAGAGAGAGACACACAGAATTTGAAGCAGGCTCTAGGCTCTGAGCTGTCAGCACAGAACCTGATGGGGGGCTCGAACCCACGAGTGGTGAGATCATGACCTGAGCCTAAGTCAGCTGCTCAACTGACTGAGCTACCCAGGCGCGCCCCCCCCTCTTTCACACTGGGCTCATCCAGATAATCCAGGATAATCTCTCTCCTCAGGACCCTTGATTGAATCACATCTGGGACATCTGTCAACCCCTTTGCCAGGCAAGGAACACGCTGTGAATGTTCCCGGAGGAGGGGCACACACATCCCTGGAGGGCATCCTTCAGCCTACACCATACATGGTGCACACGCACGTAAAAACCCACCAGGCTGTACACTAAGTAGATGGAAGCTTCATGGTGTGCCAATTATACCAACAGTCACAGACTGGACGGCTCCAGGTGTCACGTCCCAAGAACGACGTTGCAGGTACCCCCTCCCTGACCCCTCACACCACCCTGCCAGTGCCTGGCTTTGCAGGAACTGAGGCGTAGGGAGAGAAAACCTCTTGCAGCTGGCAGGAGTCAAAGCTATTTTGAACCCAGATCTGAGGACTCCGGAGCTTTGCTCCTCAAGGTCACCAAAGACCCCTAAAGAGGGGGTCAGGAAGGTGGCGCAAAGGAGAAAGGGTTTCCTTTCATGCCCCACTTTTACTGCCATCCATGTGGGTACTAGAATTTCCCCTAACTCTGCTCAGAGAAAAACAATGGGCCCAGGGGGACGAGACCCTTCAAAGCAGCGTCGTGGAGCAAAGGATGCTGCAGACTGGAAACCCCCATCTAGAAGGGCAGAGACCCGGACTTTCATGTAGAATCTCTCATTCCTTTCAGTTATGGGCCAGACATCGAAATGGATGAGCAAACGTTTGTCCACAGCCCCCCAGCCTGCCCCCTGGCACAGCCCACCCGCCCCTCCCCTGCTCCTCTGGGCGGCCAGCAAGCAGCAACCTCGCCCCTGCAGGGCAGGGGGCACCCGTGCTGAGCCTGCAGGAAGGAAGCAAAGCTGCTGCTGGGAGAAGGGACCCGCCGGCTCCTGGGGAAGACAAGGCCTCCTTGCCTGCCGCCTGTGTCGTTTCCAGATGGCACCCAAGGTCCCGCTCCACAGTGAGCCTCTCCCTTACCCAGCCCCGCCCAGCACCTGCAAAGGAATGGGCTTCTGACCCATTTGCTCTTCCACCAGATGTCCACCTGGTGGCCCCTGAGCACATCTCAAAATCTGGGGCCCGGGTCACCTTCATCGAGAATCTAGAAAGGCTATGCAGATCCAGCCACGGCTAGCAGCACCCAGGCCAAGTGCGTCAAGAGCTCTAGGCAGGGAGGGTGAGGGTTACGTCCAGCACGGAGCCCGCCCTGGGCTGCCCGGCCCATCCTGCTGCCAGGCGTTTGCTCTGCGGGGAAGCAAGGCTTCTTGGGGGTGGGGGCCAGGGACGCGAGGAAGCATGGCAGACTTGATTCAGAACAAAAGTTTTGAAGAATCCACACTCTGCGCTCAGAAAAAACAGGCCCACCACCCTCGCCCTTCCCATGGGGCCTTAACCAAGGACCATGAACTTCTGAGCGCCTGTGTCCTCGTTCATAAAGGGAGGATAATATCGCTCCCTCATGGAACCAGGTTCCAGGAAAGCACCCTACCAGCTGTGTCTTGCTGTGCCTGGCAGTTCTGGAAATCTGAACACCAACGAGATAAGGAGCTGACTCTGGGTGTGGTTTCCTCTTTTCTTCCTTGGGATTACATTTTCCTTGATCTTGTCATGAGAAACAAAGTTCTCTTTGCTCACTCAGTACCCAGGAGAGAAGCGTGGGGACCAGGGAGAGGGTGGGGTGGGGTGGGGTGAGGTGGCTTCCAGGCAGCACTCCCTACAGCCCCCACCAGAGGTCCTGTTCGAGGCCCCTGCCTGCTCCTCTGTTTCCTCCACAAGAATGCCACTCAGCCTCACCCAGCTCCCAGTGGTCACCTGGCCCCTGCCACCAGCTCCCAGTGCTCACCCAGCTCCCTCCACCAGCTCCCAGGGATCACCCAGTTCCCTCCACCAGCTTTCAGGGATCACTCAGCTCCCACCTCGACCAGCTCCCAGTGATCCCTTGGCTCCTTCCTCCACCGGCTCCCAGTGGTGATCCGGCTACCACCTACATCAATCAGCTCCCAGTGATCACCCGGCTCCCAGCCTCTATCAACTCCCAGTGATCACCAGGCTCCCACCTCCAGGGGACCAACTCCAGGCCTGACAAATGTCTCCAGCACCCCATGGGGTAGGCTTTATTTCTCAGCTCAGTCCTGTTTCCTGAGGAAACAGAAGCTCGGGAGATTTCCAAGGCTGCCCCAGACCTCCGGCAAGTACACCACAGCGCTCAGGCTGGCCTCATGCTCACCCTGCAGTTCCACACTGACTCCCAGAGGGAAGTGCAGGGACCCGGCTAGAAGACCCCCTTCAAGACCCCCTCCTCCAGGCCTAGGAGTGGTGCTACCCTTTATGGGGGGCACGTGGCTTCAATACTCAACACCCCCCAATGTCCCCAAATGTTCCCTGCCTGAAATGGGCCATCCTGGTGCTGAGACAGAAATACTACAGGGGGGCACCTAGGTGGCTCAGTCGGTTAAGCCTCCAACTTCAGCTCAGGTCATGATCTTGCAGTTCGTGGGTTCGAGCCCCATGTCAGGTTCTGTGCTGACAGCTCAGAGCCTCGAGCCTGTTTCAGATTCTGTGTCTCCCTCTCTCTCTGCCCCTCCCTTGTTTGCACTCTGTCTCTCTCTGAATCAAAAATAAATAAATGTTAAAAAAAAAAAAAGAAAGAAAGAAAAAAGAAATCCTGCAGTGTCAGGAGGAAGGGGGAGGTACTCCGTTTGGGTCCCAGGCCTCCCCCTGGGCTCTTGGGACCTGGCTCTACCTCCTCCTGGGCTCCAACCTTTCCAACCAACACGCTGGAGGCTTTAATCATTTACATCTGGTCAGAGTCCTGGTGTTGAGTTGCCAAATCAGCACAAACCTGGAGCTGGCAGTGTCCCTGAGATGATCCTATGGTCCCTTGCGGGTTCTGAGCCCTGAGGCTTTGGGGGAGGGGACGCGCAGGGAGGGTCACCTTGAATCAAAAGCACTTTCACAGATGGAAGCCAGTCTGCAAATTCTCTGAGAGTGACACCAGGTGTAAGCTGGGGTTGGGGAGCAGTGTGAGGGAGGAGCTCTCGGGGCAGAAGGAGGTAGAGATCTCTGGGGCGGGGGGATCCCAGACTGCCCTTCAGTGAGATACAGGGTGAGCGGGGCCATCCCTCTGCTGCAGTCATTGTAGTTTGGGCTTCTGTGCATTACAAAGTGGCCCTGCCCCCCCCACCCCCCACCCCCGCACCCTAACAGTAAGATTTTCAAGGGGCAATTTTAACAGGACCCCAGCTGAGTTTCTCAGCATGTCTGTATTCGCATGAGGCCTTACTCCACAGGAAGACATGCCCCTGACATCCTACAACTCCATGGGGAAGTCTGTGTTTCCATTGGAATATGCATTCAACGCGCAAGGTATAGATACTAATGGTAAGTGCATTCCTAGTGCTCTGATGAATCCCATCCTGCCAGCTTGTCTTCCTGCCAAAGAAACCCAGGCTCTGTCCCCTGCGTGTGGCTTTTTGGGATTTCACAAGCAAACGTTCAGGAAGACCCAAGGAGTGCAGTGTTAGAGTGGAATCAGTGTTTCTGACCGGTTGAATTCTTGTGGGCTCATGTCTGAATCAGCCATAGGAACCCCAAGAGAAGGCCTACCAGAAGCTTCAAACATCTCTTAGTCTTCACCTTCCCCTGTCTGCCTCTGTCTCTCTCCCTTCTTCTCCACCTCTACTCCTCCCTCTCTCCCCAGACATACACATACATGAATACTTATAGGTGCACATGTGTGCACATGTACACACACGCACACACACATGTGCACACACACACAAACACAGCAGCCTCTCCTGAGATGGATCTAACAGGACCCAGAAAGGTCTTCACTGGGTCCACAGCACCTCTGCTCACCGTTCTCCTTAGGACTGGCCCCAAGAACCTGGTGCCCTAAGCCAGACCACGCTGTGCTTCCCAAATCCTTCCCCAGGTGCCCCTGCTACCACCACGCACAAGCTGGGTACTGCCCCCCCACTATCCCTATCCTCAGCCTCCCCCAGAGCCCCAGTATTCTGCCCCGACAAGCAGAGTTTTAGTGAGGTCTAAGGGATGGCACCACCCTATTCTGCCACTAGGTCACTGTGAGCTATTGAGGTCACTGCCACTAGGTTACTGTGCGCTATTGAGGTCACTGCCACTAGGTTACTGTGCGCTATTGAGGTCACTGCCACTTTCTAGGAGGTTGGCTCACAGATTGCTGAAACCCCCTACCAGCACCCATTTCTCACTCTGATCACAAAGCCACTCTACTGGCTGGTAAAGACCCAAAGCTGCAGCTCCTCGCTCACATCTCCACCAGTCCCTGTTCCCCGGTGCCTCAACGTACCAAGCCGTAAACCACCCTCCCAAATGGCCTAACATAGTGTTACGAAGTTTTTATTTTGCCAAGGACAGACACTGAAACATTTTTAAAGTATTTTTAAGTTTATTTATTTATTTTGAGAGAGAGACAGAGAACAAGTGGACCAGGGCAGAGACAGAGGGAGAGAATGTCAGGCAGGCTCCGTCCACACTGTCAGTGTAGAGCCCAGTGCGGCGGGGCTCGAACCCACAAACCATGAGATCATGACCTGAGCTGAAGTCAGATGCTTAACTGACTGAGCCACCCGGGCACCCCTGGAATGTTTTTTTTATTAAACCTATTATCTGCTATTCTATTTGGTTCATAAAAGAAAGGAAAGGAGGACCGCATCAGTGATCCATTGCTATTAAAAATGAGCAGCTCCCCACAGGCTGGCCATCTACTCTCTATACGCACAGCCCTCACCTAGGGACCGCCTACTGGGAATGACTTACTCGGTCACTAGCACTGTAACTGACTGTGCACCTGAGTTCCCTACGTGACCTCTTCAAAAGCTCATTTAAAATGTAACTACTGTGGGGAGAGACAAGTCATTAAGTTAATGATGGCAAAGCAGTGTAGACCCCTGATCGGAAGGGGCTGGCGGGACTGACGTGTTAAGAAGGATTCTGAGGCCACCCTGGTTCAGTTGGGAACTGTGTGGAGGGATCCAGCTGACCTGGAATCTCACGCTGGCCTTGCCAAGTACCTGGGGGCAGTCTCCTCAGCCCTCCCTGACCTCAGTTTCCCCATCTGGAAAGCAAGAGGGTAGGCCCAGCCCCGACAGTTGGCAGGTCAGGTCCCACCTGGCTGTCGATGCCACCTACGGGCTCGGTTTCCTCAACAACTTCCATCTCTGCTTTGGGAAAAGGACTCCTTACATTTGTGCTGTAAACAGTTTCTTATCCCAAACGGCAGAGATGGCCCCTCAGGGACAATGAGAAAAGGAAAAGGAAGGAAGTGACCAGAGGAATGTAGCCTTTAGCCCCTGGAAACCTGGGGACAAACAAAATGGCCACCTTGTGGCCTCCGAGACAGCGGACCGGAGTGCGAGCACCTACACCAGGTGCGGCCCAGGTCCCGCACTGCGCCCAGTCACAGGGAAACCCACAAGACCACAGGGCCTTTTTATTTTTATGTTTATTTATTTCTGAGAGGCAGAGGGAGCAAGAGCAGGAAGAGGTGCAGAGACAGTGGGAAAGTGAGGGGGTCCAAAGCAGGCTCTGAGCTGTCAGCACAGAGCCCGATGTGGGGCTCAAACCCACGAACTGTGAGGTCGCGACCTGAGCCCAAGTCAGACAACTGACTGACTGAGCCCCCGGCCCACCCCCCACGGGGTCTTATTTACGAAAGACAGAAGGCAACAAGTTTATGGGGACCAACAGGCACCGGCAAAACCCACTTCCTGCTGGGATCTCGGGGTGCTTATGGGTCCCTCCGCCAGAACTTCCTACCTTCCCAGAGCCTCGGGTTTCCTGCTGGTTTAAGTGGAAACAGGAAGCCAAACTGCTCAAAAACATGCTACACATCTGAGAAGTAAAACAGTCGCAAAAGTTCAGCTAATGTTCTCGGAAATGAGGTGCAGAGAAGACGGGAGCCCTTTCCAGTAGGCTGAGTCATCTGAGGTCCCTCCGTAACAGGGCAAGTATATATATTTTTTCAAAAACATTTTTTAAGATTAAAAAAAATTTTTAATGTTTTATTTATTTTTGAGAGAGAGAGAGAGAGAGACAGCATAAGCAGGGGAAGATCAGAGAGAGAGGGAGACACAGAATCCGAAGAAAGGCTCCAGGCTCTGAGCTAGCTGTCAGCACAGAGCCCGACACAGGGCTAGAACACAGGAACCATGAGATCATGACCTGAGCCGAAGTCGGATGCTCAACCGACTGAGCCACCCAGGGGGCCCGGGGTCACTCACTTCTTACAGAGCCCATTCTCACCCAAATCAAAAACAAACCCTACCCAGGGTGCCGCCTGCACACACTATGTTCTTACAGCGCCATGCCTTCCAGTTCCTTCCCTGGCCCTCTTAGCTTCCCCTTTCAGCCAGAGGGGGCGAAAAGACACTAAAACAGCCACAACGTGCACTAAAGGAAGGTGAACCCGTAGACTTTTAACATTTTTTTTTAGTTCCTGTCCTGTTGCTCTTCCTTCATGAGAAAGCACATTCCGATCTATCGAAACCCAAACACATTGGGAAACACGGTCAGTGAGCCAACCCAACTTCCACGCACCCACGTCCTTTCCCCATTTCTCAATCATGGGAACACAAGCTGTAGACCAACAACCAAGTCACTCCACGTGTAAAATAACCGGAAGTTGCTTTCCGGATAATCTGACTGTGAGTAACATCTGACTGACAGTGGGCGACTTCTTGACACTACACATTCACAGAACATCATAAGAAGGGAGTGAATCCAGCCTGCAAACTGCTTTAACACATAATTAAGTTTTTACAATTTGTACTTTTACCATTTTAGTCAAAGTGACTCCGATATAAAGTAGATACAAATCCTTGGCAGCCCCTCCCACGAAGAGGTGGACCTCTTTCTCTCCCCCTTGTATCTGGTGCACCTCGCGACGTGCTTTGACCACCGGAAGGCAGAAGGGACAGCACACAACTTCTCCAGAAGCCTTTCTTGCAACCTCTTGTTGCTCTGAGACCACCATGTAAAGAAGCCCAAGCCAGCCTCCCTGAGAATAAAAGCCCAAATGGAGAAAGAAGTCCAGTTGACAGCCAACCCCAAATGCTATGCTCGTGAGTGAGGCCATCTTGGACTCTCCAGACCAGCAGAGCTGTCAGATGGCTGCAGTGACATGAGTGACCCCAGGCAAGACCAGCAAAACAAGCATCCAGCACAGAATTGCGGGCAAACAAAATGGCTACCATTTTGATGGCTACCATTAAATTCTGGGGGTGGTTTGTTGCATAGCAAACCCAAATATAATGTGATGCTTTGTAGACATTTCACTTATTCTTTAATATTTTAATCATTTTCCCACTTGGGAACCAATACATCTTTTTTGTTTAGGTCTCAGTGATTTCACAGACCCCTGAGAAGGGGTTAAACCAATTTCCAAAGTGGCATTGTGTCCAAGGACCCTACCAGGATTGATTAAAAGCCAAGGAGGGGGGAGGTGGCACCTGGGTGGCTCAGTCCAGCTTCGGGTCAGGTCATGATCTCACTATTCATGAGTTCAAGCCCCACATCAGGCTCTGTGCTGACAGCTCAGAGTCCGGAGCCTGCTTCGGATTCTGTATCTCCCTCTCTCTCTGTCTCTCCCCACTTGCACTCTGTCTCTCTCTCTCTCTCTCTCTCTCAAAAATAAAGACATTTAAAAACTTCTCTTTTAAATAAAAGCCAAGGGCTAACCAACAACCCAAACTCCAGAAAGGTATCACACAGCAGGCAAGAGGAACCCAACCGACATACAACACCAAGGAGGAACAGTTCCTGAGGTTCAAGGCACCCCTGAGGGAGGCTGAAGGCTCTCTAACTAACATTCCTAAATGTAGGCAAGACCCCAATCTTCCTTCCTGTTGTAGATGGAATAACAAATAGCATACCACCAGATGCATCTGTATCTTAATCCCCAGAACCTATGGATATGTTACCTTACATGACAAAAGGGATTTTGCAGATGTGATTACACCGAGGATCTTGAGAAAGGGAGACAGTTCTGATTATCAAGGTGGGCCTCGGAGGAGGGTCTTCCCACAAGAGTCCTTAAAAGAGGGAGGCGGGAGGGGCAGAGTCAGAAGGCAGACATGCCAATGGAGGAAGAGGTTGGAGTGATATTGTTTTAAGGTGGAAAAAGGGGCCACAAGCCAAGGAATGCACACGGCCTCTAGAAGTTGGAAAAGACCAGGAGGCGGAGTCTCACCCAGAGCCTCCAGAAGGAACACGCCTCTGCCAAAACCTTGATTCTAACTCAGTTAGACCCACTTTGGACTCTCTTCCAACCTCCAGACTAGAAGACAGTAAATTTGTGTTGCTTTATGATACTGAGTTTGTTGTAATTTTTACGATGGCAATAGGAAACAAATTCAGTGGATAATTTTTTCCTGCCTACAAGAATGTAACTTAGGGGGTGCCTGGGTGGCTCAGTCGGTTAAGCCTCCAACTTCAGCTCAGGTCAGATCTCACTTTTGTGGGTTCGAGCCCCGTGTCAGGCTCTGTGCTGACAGCTAGCTCAGAGCCTGGAGCCTGCTTCTGGTTCTGTGTCTCCTTCTCTCTCTGCCCCTCCCCCTCTCATGCTCTGCCTCTCTCTGTATCAAAAATAAATAAAACATTAAAAAAATTTTTTTAAAGAATGTAACTTAGGACTATTATTCATAATAACAATAACAGCTAAGTATAATAGTTAACATTAATTTAGTGTCTATGACTGGCCTTGTTCTAAGTGCTCTTCTTAAACAAACTCATTTAATCCTCACCAAAAACACACGAAGACAACAATTACGACCCATATTTTACAGATGAAAAACTGAGCCTCCAAGAGGTTTGGTCACTTACCAGGGCCAAAGAGCAGGTAAATGACACGGCCCAGGGTGGAACCAGGCCGTGTGGCTCCAGATCCCATGTCTCACCATGACAACTCCCAAAGCAAACCAGCATTGGTAACAATCAATTACAGCCACTTAGGAAGCACCTGCCGTGCACCAGACACATGCTTACACTTGACTTATATTCTCTCGTTCGATTCTCGCAGCACCCCACTGTAGTGGGCTTGCTAGTCACCCTTGTTTACAGAAGGAGAAGTGGAAGTGCAGGAACATTACACCCAGGAATTAAATATGGCTGAATCCGGCTTTAACCACACATCTCCCTGCCTCTCTCATCCTGCTGAGGCCCATGTGGCCGGGGAAGGGACAGAGCTAAGTAACACAACTACATAATTTATCTCCCAAACTGGGAGACTCAAAAAGTGAAAAGTGTCACGATTAATAATTTCACTTTTTATAACTGCAAAAGAGATACCAACCAGGACGCAAGGCCACCCTCAAGGTAAAACCCAGGCCCATATGCTGCAGTTTCCAGTTCCCCCTGTAGGGGCACTGTGGAGCAGCCATCAGCCCCAGCAGACATCCCTAGCTGCCAGGTCATATTCAACACTGAAAGAGGCAGGGTGGTCCTGGCAGAGCTCAGAGCAGTATCTGCAAAGCTCCAGGTCTGGAGTCGCAGCACACAGACAGACCCGTCCAGCGGCAGACTGGGAGTCCACCTGAGGTCAGAGGTCGGCAGTCCTGGATAGAGTCCAGGGACACAAAAAGACTAGTGAACCTCCCCTATTGCTCCAATCAAGAAGCCCAGCAGGGAGCTCAGAGCCTTGGCAAAGGGCCACAGGGCCATTAAATGTGGCCCACAGCCTGAGACACCCAGCTCACCTCCAAAGTTCTGGGCCTGCTGGACAAGAAGCCATGTGATCTGAGGCTCTGGCTGGGCTCTGCCCCTTCCCAGCCGTGGAACCTAAGGCCAGCCCTTTTCCCCTCTGGACCTTCTGGACAAAATGCCGCCACTGGTAAATGCCCCACCTGTGTCTACAGGATTCATAATAATACATACAACAGAGAACAGCAAATGAGCCACAAACTTAGCAGAGGCTGTGGGAATAAATAAAATCTGCTCTGGAATGAGTACTATTGATTATTCCCACTTTACAGATGAAGACACTGAGGTGGGGTTGGGGAGGGGCTAAGACACTTGCCCACAACCCCGCGGCTGCTAAGTGGTAAAGCTAGAATTAGAATCCAGGTCGACTGTTTCTGTGAAATCACACCGAAACATTCTCTCGGACCCGGCCAATGTCAAGTAGCACACTCTAGTCCCTGAGGGAGTGCCCTGGTCCCTGGTTCTCGCCTGATTATAAGTCTTATTGGCAGGCTTTGCAAACCTATTCCCAGGGCTCCTTTCCCTGGAAAGTCTAATTCTAGAAGGTCTGGGAATGAAAATCATAAGGACCCCTCCCCCCAGGTGATTCCTAAAGCACTTCTCCTCTGTTCAAGTCCCTCTGGAGACTGATTTCCAGAAAACAGAACGTCTCACTCTGGTGCTCCTGTATCCCCACCTCCTGTAGAACCCTCTGGTCTCTCTCTTACCCAGAGTGCAGCCTCAGCACCACGCTTTCCAAAGGGAAAGGCATCTGGCTAAAGCATTCTGACCATGTTCAGGTTTCCATACATTTTTGCTGCAGTTACCTTCTGTGTGTGGCAAGTGACACAGGTGTCCCATTTATGGAATTTACATAAATAAGACTCTTAATTCCTATTTTTAAGACAGCAGATCAATTTTAAAAGTAATCAATAAATCACATTTTAGGTGGTCAGTACATACAGTGGAATCAGGAAAGTGAATCTCAAATGGCTGAAGATTGAGGGAACGTTCCGTAAGGAGAAGAGGTGCCGGAGGAGGCTTTGCTGACGGCCCCGAGCTCTGCTCTAACATCACCCCTCCCCGCCCCCAGCTCTCTCACCCTGGGGAAGGCACTCAATTCCTCTGAGCCTCAGTTTCCCCCTGTGTAAAATCTCCCGCTTCGTGGAGTATTTATGAAGATTCAACGAGACACCACAAGCGAAGCATTTAACACAGAGCTGGTGCTTATGAACTCTGCTGACGCGGACAGTCTAGCAACAGGGCGTGAACCATGTCGGATGCTTCTGCCCCCCACCCCCTCCTGCTGAGGTCCCAAGTCTGAAACCCAAACATGTGGCAACTCACGGACTCTGTTCACTCAAAGAAGTCCTGATACAATAGTTCTAGAAGGAGACCTAGGCATCAAGATTTTTACAAAGCACCCCCAGGGGACCCTAAGGCAGCCAGGATTGAGAACTAACCCCAGGCGATGTCCAGCAGCGAGAGAGTGTAGCTTCCCATACTACGTGCTCCAGAACCAGCCTCCCACCCAGTGCAATCTGCAGAGCTGGGGGAAAGGGGCTCAAGGAGGGCTGGCGTCGTGTTTGCCAGGAAAGAGGTGTTCGTCCCTTCAGAGTGGAGCGCTGAAGGTCCAAAGGCATCAGGAACCCGAATATACTCTCCACATAGCCCCACATCAGAAAAACTGGAGCAGAATCTGCCCACCTTCTAAATCCTCCCAACCAGCTGGACCCATCACCACATCACACGCAAGGCAATGGCAATCCCTGGGGACATCTGGGAGACAGAGGCAGGAAAGCCACCTCTCCCTTCCTCTTAAAGAACTCGATCCAGTCCTGCCCCTCTGGCATGCTCTATTCCCACAACAGATGAGGCAGGCATCATGTGCCCCTTGCACAGACCAGCAAAGAAAAGTTTAGTTTGGTTGACACGCACTTTGGGCTCCAAAGCCACTTGGCTCCTCTCCTCCTCGGCACCTGTCACTGCACCTGTCGGAGCCATGGATCGGGAGTCATCTCGGGTAAAAGAAAGGCAGCAAGGATTTGCAGAGGCCACTGTGGTGGGGCCACTGTCGGTTCTGGGAGTGCCTGCACCTCTTGGTGCCCTCCTTGGCTCTCCCTGCTCTCCATGCCCAGACGTGCCTGCAGGTGGAAGGCACGCTCTCTCTGCCACGCACGTGCTGCTCATTCATGAGAGCCCCCGGTTCCTTGCCGCCGCTGTCATTAGGCACCGCAATAATAAAGAAGACTTCTCCCCTACCGGAGGCCTATTTATGCAATGAGAGAGCATTTCGCCCCCACGGTATCGACTCGTCACTCAAATCCTCATTGGAATCAAAGTCTCATCTCTTCCAGGATTGACTGAGCCCTGCCTACTTCTCTTCACTGCCACCCACAACTGGGCACCCATGTTTCTAGAAGCACCATTCTGCTGAGGAGTGGGCAGGATGTAAATGCCATTCCCCTCTGCTGCATTCCCTTATGGATTACTGACTGATACGCATTTGACACATAGTAGGATATTTAGTGAGCACCTACTATGTGTCCTTACTAAGATTATGGAAATGAAAGACATAATCCCTCTTCTCCCTTATTGGGAGAAAAGGCATTAAGAGAAAAGCACAAGACTTAGGGTCCGTGACTGTTTCATACCCTGCCTCAGGCATTCATTGGCTGGGTGATTTGATTCCTTGGCTGGAAAAATTACCATATTTCTCAAAAGCCTCAACTGCTTCATCAGCAAAATGGGGTCCTAACAGCACAACCTCATGGGGTTGTCGGTGGAGTCAATGGGATATACACATAAAATTGGAACGTCATAATCATTCCATGGACACTAGCTGAGATTATCAACAGTCAGTATCGAAGGCTTCGGGACCACACAGGTAAGATCTGAGCAAGATGGATGAGCCTAGGAAGGCTTCCTGAGAAGTGATGCCTGAGCTGGGTTTTGAAGGGTATGTAGGAGTTCTGCATGAGGGCTAAAGGAGATCACAGGGCTCTGGACACTGTGCACTGAGCAGGCACAAAGAGTGCAGAGGGACTACAGTGGCCACGGACAGAGCTGCAGATGCAGGTGTGGACACAGAAGTGGGTCCATGGCCAGAACCCGCGCCAGTAACACCCAGAGCATCATTTCAACTTTTTCCTTGGCTCCTTGGAGACACAACCATTTCTATCTGCAGTTTGGCGGCCACGGGAAAGTGGGGCAGCCACAGTCTACTGGTCGTGTGCTCATTCATTCGGACACTCAGGAGAATTCCCTACGGGCCTATGACAGACCAGGCATGTGCTAAGAGAGGCTGGGCAGCGTGGCCCCCTCCTAACCTTCACTCAAACCCATTTCCAGCTGGGCCAGGCTGGCCTGGCAGCTCTCCCCTCAATAAAATGGGGTAACAGGGCCTCTCTCCGAGCCAGTCATTCAATAACAGAGGTTATTTGGCCAGGGCCAAATGAAATAATTTGATATTTTCAGATTTCTGCATACACTACGGCCTCGATAAATGTCCATGTTTAAAATGTTAATTTTTGTTATGATTAACAGAGGTGTTGGACTTCCATCTCCAAAGGCCAATGCAATGCCCCCAGAGGTGCCCCAGACACTGGCAAGCCCCGCTGTTCCTCTTCCTAACTCCACCCCCACCCTGGAGCATAGTACAGGTTTCCACTGCCCACACCTACCCCGGACTGGGTCACCATAGGCGCTAGCTCAGCCTCAGCTCAACTCAGGGCTTGGTGGGGGCAGCACTGAAGGTCTAGCGATTAAAAGGTGGCCTTTCTGGTTTTGTAAATTAATTCAATGCTCTTTAAGCAACTCTGCACACATATACAAAGGGAATAGTAATGAACCACCACGTACCCATCACCCAGCTTCCCCAACTACCAACATTCCTGTTTCATGGGCAACTCCGCCCATGCCCCACCCCCACTTGCTTTGTTGGGGAAAATGTTATGGCCTTTCTGGCACACCCCACCGCCCAGGGCTCCCACTGCTCCCAAGTCCCAACACAGTTGGGTCCCTCCAGTACTCATCCTTTCACAGCAAAAGCATCCTTGAAATGATCCCTTGAAGAACACCATTTTTAGGTTTCTAATAGAGCAGTCATCACCGGCCACACCCACAGGGGCGGCCCAGGATGGCAGGAAAGGGCGAGAGCCCTACAATCAGATGGCCTGAGTCCAAATCAATACTTCCTAGATGTATGACCTTGGATAGGTCGTTCAATTGGAAATGTTTAGATTTCCTCTCTGGGGGAAAGGGGAAAGCTGGTAACAGATCTGATGAGGGTTTTCAACAAATAAAACCATGTATACGGATTGCCCAGCACAGAGTACTCAGTGAGGAAGCCTTAGAAATAGACGTGTTAGATGATGGGTGAGAAGGGTCTGCTCCTACGAGATACTATTAACGTCTCCCATTTTAGAGATGAAGGGATGGGAACCAAGAGAGAAGCAGCGAGTTGCCAGGGACAGCCTGCTCTCTGTCGCAAGTCCATGTGCAGTATACTCTCGCTGGCTGCCTTGAACTGCAGATCACTGGAAGCGAAGAAACGCTCCAGAATAGACACGGGCGCGCAGTGCCAGGTGGCCCAGCACACCCGGCATGTGCTCCCCCATCCTGGATGGGGAGCTCTTCCAGCCCAGAGAGACAACCACACAGCGCCTGTGTGTGCCCGTGTGTGGGGTAGGGGTGCTGAATTCCGTTTTACAAGACAAAATGATGGGGGATGGGGGAGTAAGCTCTGCTCACTCTTTCTGATTTCACACATCCTACGGCCAACCTTGCATTTAATACAGCCGGCCACTATTTATCCCAGCGTGAGAGACAAGAAACTGGTTCACTAACTTAAGCTTTAGCAATTCTTGGCAATTCTGATGTCCCTCTCTATCATCCTATTTTTTTTCCAATGTAAAGGAAAAGGGTGTGTGGGGGGGAATAAATCAGTCAGTTGCTGAGTGATATCCAGACAAAGCCACCAGCCCATCAACCCCGGTTGCCAGCTGGGGAAAGGCAGGGCAGGGGCGGGGGGAGATCTGGATGTGTTTGGGGCCGGGCCTGGGCTCTCCAAGGCTGCTCCCAAGAGTGAGCCCCGCCAGGATGCCCCCCTCCCCCCGCACTCCCCCACTACTGCAGTGCCGTGTAAGGAGGCACCTCCCAGATCTGCAGGAACAATGGGCTGGGGAGGGGGCAGGTGCCGCTCGGAGCGAAGCAAAGGGCTGGGGCCGCGGTCACAGACAGCAAGACTGCAAGCACCCCGCCCATGGCGCCTGCGCCACCACATGACTCAGTTTCCCCAGCTTTGAGGTCCCCGTAGAGCCTTTCCTGGATGAATTTCCCTTACTTTCCAGACATTTAAATTTCATCCTCGCCAGGCGGCGTACCCTGCCGCTCCCCTCCAGCGGCTGCTACTGCTAAAACCCCCTCAGAACAGGGACGCTCGGCGTCTCCGTGCGCCCAACTTTCCCCACTTGGGACCCCCGATCCCGGCCAGGCTGTCCTCTCGGCTGGCTGCACGATGATTTACGGCCCTGGGCTCCAAAAGCTGCTCCTCCTCTTCCCCAGGCTCCCGAGTCCTCTCTCGCTCCTTTCCCAGCACCCCCGCCCCATGTGAGCCCTAACCACGCTCCCCAAAGAAAGCAGCCATAGCACCTTTGCAAAATGTGAGCGTTCGTCCTCGGCACTGGGCGCCACCTTCCTGCCCCCCCCCCCCCCGCCCGGGCAAGGAGGGGACAGCCGAGCCCCCGCCGCTTCGCCCCTCCACGGCCCGCAGAATCCCTGGGGATGGGCGGGGCGGGCTGTGCGCCGCAGTTCAGCCCAAAGCTGCAGCCCCCACTCCCGGCCTGGACGTCCGACCTCGGCTGGGCGAGGGGACAGCTCCAAATCCTCGATTTGCCCCAGGCTCCCACCCCCGCCTCGCTGAGTCACGGAAATGAGCCGCTGGGAATTCGGGGCCACCCGGCGGTCGGCCCTTTACTCCGCAAGCGCGGGCGTCCCCGCACAGTGCGCAAGGGATGGACCTGCTGGGGCGGTCCTCACCCGGACTCGCAAGGGGCCCCGCAGGAAGCGCCACCTCGCCACAGGGACGGTCAGAGCGCCCGGGCGGGGGCTGCGGGCCCCGCCGCAGTGTCCGCACCCGGGCCGAGAGCGCAGCACGTGACCCGCGGGCAGGAGGCGGCCCCCAGGACCCCCTGCCCCGCCGCGGCGCTGACCCCGGCCCCGCCCGCTAGGGCAAGATGTTGCGGGGTGCGCGCCCACTTTCCCGCGGCCCGACAGGGAGCTGCGGGGCGCCGGGCCGAGCGCGCCTCATCCCTCCCCCGCCCGCCCGCCCCGCGGCAGCCGCAGGACCCGCGCCCTGCGCTCACCTCGGGGCACCGAGTCGCCGCCGCCGCCGGCCTCCTTGTCCGCCATGGTCGCGCAGCCCCGGCCCGCGAGAGGAACCTCCGGCGCAGCCCCTGTGCCCGTGCGGGTCCCGGTCCGCGTCCTCGGCGGCGCTCGGGCCGGGTCTGAGCGGCGGGGCAGCGGGAGCACTGCTGTGACGCTGCCGCCGCCGCAGCCCGGACTCCTCCCCGCGCTCCTCCCGGGCCCGCCCCGCGCCCCGCCCCGCGGAGCCCCGCCGGCCGGGGGAGGCCCGGGAAGGCGGTCGCGGGGCCCGGCTCGGCGTCTGCCCGCCCCCCAGACCCGTCGCTCCAGGCCCGGCCCCTCCTCTCCGGGACTCGCCCCCGGAGTCGGCCGCCGCCTAGGAGGTGGCGCGGCCGGGGCTGGGCGGCTCTTCTGCCGGCCGCACGCCGGCGCGCGCGGAGGGAGCACGGCTCGGCGAGCGGCGCGGACCGGCTTTCAGGTCCCCTCCGCCCGGCTTTCAGGTCCCCTCCGCCCGGCTGCGCGGCCGCTCTTTGGAACGCCAGGCAGGGGGCTCAAGCCCTGCAGTAGGCACCGCACAGACACCCCCGGTCCCGAGGAAGCCAGCTCCAGTTTCCACCAGTCCATCTCCCTCCCCCAGGCTCCTAGGGGAGCGGGCAAGGGCCGGTGCAAAGGGGGAAGCCTGCTCGGCCGGGACTCAGGCCGCAGACCGAGGACCTGCGCGGGGGCCTCCTTCTGCGCACTGCTGCGGGCATCCGCCTCCAGGCCGCCTGCAGGACTCCATGGCAACTCGGGACCCCAGGAGGCGCTGGCCGCGGGGGCTGCGTGGCGTCTTCCATATATGGGCTTCCAACCCGGCCCCGGTTAAAAGTCTGAGAATAACGGCATTAATAATGCAGAGCTTTGGCGGTCAGTGATTCCTCCTCTCTGTACTCAGGCTCCGCCCCACACGGGCGCCCCTGGCACCTGTTCGCGACTGGCCTGGCCGAGTGGCTTCTGGGTCCTCTGTGCAAGGAGGCAGGGAGGGTGGTGATAAGACTAATGACCACCATCACTTGGCCCTTCCCTTATGCCTGGCCTATGCTAAGTGCCTATGCTCATTTTCTCTGCCTAACTCTAAGAGGTGGGGATTAGTGGTCCCCATTTTGCAGAGAAGAAAACTGAGGTTTAAGGGATCTCAGTGATGATCCCTAGAATACACACAGCAGGTGAGTGACCAAACGGGGATGACTATCAGCAATCTCTCATGCCCTGGGATGCGCCACCTATCTCCTGCAGCCAAGCTATGGAGGAAGGGGTGGCCAGGGTGCTGCCACCAGAGCCCAGAGTCCAGCCTCCGCTCAGAAAGTGATGTTAGGGTGATGAATTAAAAGGATGAACTTGGGGGCACCTGGGTAGCTCAATCAGTTGAGCCTGTGGCTTTGGTTCTGGTTGATCTAATAGCCGGAGAGTTCGAGCCCTGCACTGGGCTCTCAGCTGTCAGGGCCCTAGTGGAATCCTCCATCCCCCTCTCTCTCTGCACCTCTCCTGCTCGCGGGCACTTTCTCTCTCTCTCAAAAATAAATAAACATTAAAAAAAAAAAAAGATGAACTTGCTCTCCATCTGCATTACAAATCCCAAGTGTAAAGTCCCTGGCTATCTATGAGCCCATGAGCTAGTTATTTAACCTCTTTGAGCCTCAATATCATCATCTGTGAAATGGGTACAACAGAAACCACTTTGTGAGAATGAAGAGGACTAGGTGACCTGATGCATGAACATGCATTGCTCAGGGTCTGACGCATGGGAAGCAATCCAAAACGTATTAGATATTATGAAGTCACAGTCACCTTTTTACAGTGGAGAATGGCCAGCTGTGCAGGGCAGTGGGCAATGGGGGGCACACAGCAGGGACCCTCACAGCGTGGAGAACACTGTTGTCCTACAGAGTGCCCTCCCTCTACTAAGGCTACTTGGCTGCTGAGACAATACCCCAGGACCTCAGAGACGGATCCAAGACATGACCCTGCAGCCCAAGAGCATGGGGCACCCAAAACCAAGCTGGAGAAAGGGTTAAGGCAGTTGCGCAGGTGACAAGGTTGACCCTGCTTCAACGCCTTCCCAGTTCTGCTCATATGTCCCCACTGAGGGAAGCTGTCCAGGCTGAGGCTCCCTGGATTGAATCAACGAGGGCAGGGACAGCCACTGGTGTGCTGTCCACTGAGCACCGGTGGCACATGGACACACGCCTAAGTGGTCTGATTAAGTCTCTCTTGTGTCCAAAACCATGCCGGGCTTCCCTGGCCTACAAGAAAAATCCTTAACTCTTTAGCTTAACATTCAATGCCTTAGTTGATAGCAAGTCTGAACCTTCCTCATTTGGAGCCCCCCCCCCCCCAAGAACAAGCCTTCCTTCCCCCAGCCTTTCTCAGACACGGTTACGGTCTCCATTTTTCTCCATGTTTGACACCCTCTTCACTTCCCTCCCCTACCTGCCCCCATCCGGGCATCGTTTAGGGCCCCAGCCCCGGGACGCCACCCCAGCCCCCAGGCTCCTACAGCAAGTGACACACTCACACATCTCGCTTTATTTCTCTCCTTCTATACGGCTGTCCAGGCAGCCGGGCACTCAGAGGCTCCTCTGTCTGCAGGGAGGTCCACCTCCACACCCAGGCCTTGACCTTCCTCCAGGGCTCCAAACCTCCTGAGAGTCTCTCTCCGGGCACCTCCCAGGCCTTTCCCATCCTGCCAAAGCCCAGCTCATCCTCTGCTGCCCCCGCTCCCGGCTACAGGGTCTCTGTAAAGGCACCAGCACCCACAAGCCACCCAGCCACATGCCCAGGCATCCGCTGTCATTCGCCTCTCTGTGTCGGTCCAAGTTCGGGCAATCTCCAAGTCAAGTGCTGCCCAGGTGACCTTGGACATCTCCCTTCACTGCCTAGCCTCTGCAGAGCCATCTCACCGGTCTCCAGTTTCTGTCTTAACCCTCAGTCCACTTTTTTGTGAATCTGGTCTGCCCTGCCGACCCACCTCTCAGCTCCATCTCCCCCTTCTTTCAATCCCTCACACCCACCCCTGCCTCTCACATATGCTGGGATTTCAAATGCCGTAAAATGTGTTTGATGTTTGGAACACTTCACCCTTCATCCCACCACCACCACTACCCGGAGAACTCAGCACAGACCTCCTGACCCCAGGAAGCCCTCCCCGCACCCCCATCCTGGCCTGGGGGCCCCTCCTCAGGGTCCTTACAGCACCCTGTCTCTTTCCATTAGGCCCCTGACCCCTGGCATCCAGACATTGGCTTTGGTGGCCTGTTAGGACCAGCAGGAACACCATAGTCCCCACCCTCCTGCCACCTACGGTAGGAAGGCCTGATGGCCATCTGCCCTTTCCCCTACACCCAGCCACAGTGGCATGAGGGCACATGAGGACGATGGGGAATGACATGCAGGTTCCATGCTGTGGGCAGAGAACAGAAGACAGTTTTGGTTTTCAGGGAACATGAAAGGCAGTGCACAGTCTGCCTGGGGTGTGTCTTCAGGGCTTTAATAATCATGATGCTAATTAAGAGTCACCCTGGGGAGCACATGCTCGGCCGGCCAGGGGCCGAGGTGGCCGTCCACACGCATGGCCTCACCGAGTTCTTGGGGTGGTGCTCGCCGTTTGACAGCAGAGCAGACGGAGGTGCTGCGCAGGCGTCTGTCACCCGACAGAAGGAAGGGCTCCCGCCATCCTCCCTGGATGCCTGTAGTCTCCTCACCAACAGGTCAGAGTGAGGTCTCGCCCCTCCTCTGCTACCAGGTCCTACATGAATCGGCGTCCTGATGCCTCTTGACTGTATCTCCTTCCACTCTCCCACCCCTCGGGCCAAATCCCACACGCCACCCAGGTGACATGCCAAATCCGGTCCCACCTCGGGGCCCCTGCTCTGGGTAGTGGCCCTGCCAGGGACACAGTCCCCATGACAAGCCAATGGCTTGCTCCCTCACCCACACTGGGAAATGCCATCCTCCCAGGGGGCTCTGTCTGAGGCTCTCATCCCCGCCTACAGCGATTCACGAGTGTAGGATCTCGGACTGCGCTGCTCACCTCCGCATCCCCAGGTCGGGACCCAGGTACCTGGTACGTGGCAGGCACTCGGCAAATGCTTGATGGTGGATGGACTGACTCCCTCACTGAAATAGGACAGACTTCGCCCTGCTGGGGGGACCAAGCCCACCAAAAGGACATCCCACCGACTCCTGGGGGCTCTCGCAGCCATTTCAGAGCACATCCACACTTACAGGGGTCAGTCTGCACCACGTTCTCTCTGGCTCCCCTCCAAACTCCCCCTCATGGTGCTCCCTGTGGGCTCCCCGCAGCACCCCCCAAATGATCTCTTCTCTGCCTCCTGGGCCATAAGGCTGTGGTCCGTGGTGGTGGGCAGTGAGAATGTCCCCAGCTCCACTCATACCCATTACAGGTTGCAACTGGCCACTTGAGTCCCAAAAAGAGGCCCAGCCTAGAGCCACGTCACCACTGCCACCTTATGCCAGTCACTCCAGCCACACGGGCCTGTCCTCAGGTCCCCAAAGAATCGACCCCTCCCCTCGGAGCCCATTCTCCACTCCTCTTACCAGTAAACCTCTCTTATCCTCAAGGTCACTTAGGTGTCACTTCTTTCAGGAAGCCACCTGGCCCTCCAAGACAGCATGAGGCCCCCACTCTCCTCTGGGCTTCTCTCCTATCATTGCACTGACCACCACTCTGGGGTCATTATTATTATTAACCCATTGTATAGATGACAAAATTGAGGTCCAGAAGGGTGCCGCCGAGCAGCCACAGGGCTGAGACTAGAACTCAGGTCTTTCCAATGTCAGGTGGCCCATCTCCCCCTCCAGCTACAAGCTTCCCAAGGTCAGCCATGTCCACCACGGTAGCCCCTAGACATTGCACAGCGCCTGGAACAGACAGTTGAATAGTAAGGAGGAAAATAGTGCCTCCGCCTCAGGCCCTCACCTTCCTCATCCTCTCTGGGATCCTCGTCACCCCCCCAGCCCCCTGACACCTCCCTGCAACAGCCTCCGTCCTTGCCCTTCAGCTCCCAGACGGACAGACCCTCCTCCCTTCCTGCTGGATCTACTGCTGAGGGCGTGGATCCCAGAGGTGCAGGGAGGCAGGGACAAGGGCAAGTCCAACATGAGACTGTAGAGTGGAGAAGGGCGTGGGGCCGCCTAGAGTCAGCCAGACCCGAGGTTCAAATCTGGGCTGAGTCATTCCCTGCCCTCATCAAGTGACCCGAGGACACGCCTCTCTGGGTCAGTTTCTTCATCTGTAAAAGGGGTTCATGATCGTGGGCAGGGTAATTATGGGAGATAATATACGTAAAACACTCAGCATAGGGCCAGGCTACATGCGCCACAATAAACAGGACTTCTTTTTTAACTGGCAAGTTTGGACCACAAAAATGCCTATGCCTCGTGTATTATAAGTTACAGAATGGAGCTAGGCAAAAATTCTTTGGCTGGTGAAAGACACACAGAAGATATGGGGGTGAGTAGTTCTTTTTTAAATGTTTATCCAGACTTTTTTTAATTTTGAAAAACACTGATACTGATCCAAATCTGAGCTTTCTATGTAGGAAGCTTCCAGTAAAAGCTCCTTTGGACTTTCTGAGATGCCACCAGAATTTTGTCATGCACTGAGTATCATGGATGTGACTCCTTTAGATCAGGACCGAGACTCAGATGAGCTAAGGCCACATACAAACCTAAGGAATAGCTCAGGCAATAGGTCAAGTTCTTCTTGACCTCAGACCTTTAGTACATCTTAAAAATCCAGACTCAGAGCTGAATCATGGTGTCCAGTTTATACATCTTTTTCCCTTAGCTCTCCACCCCATCTGGTGTGAATCAGCCTCTCCATTAATATCCCCAAAACACATTTCACGTATACAACATGGGTCACCACATGATTCTTCCAGGAGGAACATTCAAGGGCCAGAGGAAATGATTTCTCAAAATACCACAGTCACTCAGGCCTGCAGTGTAAACTGGAGAAATGCCTGCTCAGGGAATGAAGGGTCATCCAAATATTTGTTGTAAGCATTTCAGACAGCAGGGCAGACATCGGTGGCCACTCTCTTCACAGTATTCTCAGGACGGCCCAAACTTTGACTCTGCAAGCCCTGGTTCATGGTAAGATGGAACGTTCTGGAAGCCACATAGGAAGGAGGACAGGGCATAGTGAGACGAGGCTAGTAGAAGGAAAGCCGAAATGATTGCATGGCCAGGAAAGTTATCATGAGGGCTGCAACATACTGTAGACTGTTAGAGCCAAAACGGTTCCTGTTACAGAGAAAAATTACTCCTTGCACCTTCTTCAGCTCATAGCCTAGTGTCTGGCTTACAGTGGTGCTCAATATATGTTTGTGGAAGAAATGAATGAGTGTAAGAAATAAATAATGGGGTGGAAACTGGGGCTCAGAGAAGCTAAATCTCTTCTTCAAAGACAGCCCCTGCTTCCCAGCTCCTTGAACCCTCAGTGTCCCCACCCTCACCCCTGTAAAAGGCCCAGCAGGCAGCTACCTGCAATTGATTGCTGAGGACTGGCAGGGACAGGAGGGAGGCACAAAGCCCTTTCTAGCTCAGTGGGAAGGAATGCGGTGATGATTAGCAATCTCTGTCCCCTGCGGAGAGTGTGGAGGGAGGCTTTCATGTCACCTAAGCAGATCTCCAGGATCCTTTCTCTCCAACTTTCTAGGATTCTATACCAGGCAAAGAGAGCCTTCTGCACTGTGCAAAGGGAAGCCTGGCAGATACAGATCGAGCTACCTGGAGCCTCAAATGCCAGGAAAAGCCCTTGAAAAATCCACTCTCCCCTAGGCTGGCGCTGCCTGCTGACCTGCTGTCCTAGGGCTGGCTGTCTGGATGATTCCACCCCATCACAGGAGCATTTGCACATCCCACAGAGAGGCAGGCTGCCATGCCCACGTGGCCTGCACAGTTGTGTCTTCTTCGTGGTGGCAGGTCCATGGTCACAGTACTTGAATGGAGAAGGGGGGGAGGCAGCGCCGGGCTGACGGAGAGGAAGTCTATCTTGAGGTCAGCAGGTTCCTGAGCTCAGACTTCTGAGAGCTTGACTCTGGGCCTCACCCATAACGTGGAGAGGGACCATTAAGTCTTCACTAAGAGCCCATGAAAAGCCCAGAACTTTCCGTTCCAGAAGCCATAGGCTGAGGAAGAGTGATTGGATAAGGACCTTAATCCTGAGAAAATCCTTCACTTTTCCCACAAACATTTACTGAGGTTTTACTATGTACCAGGCGCCATTCTAAGCTTCAAGAAAGCAAAGTAGTCAAAATTTGTACTCTTGGCCAGCAAGACTCTGCCCTTATTCTGGAGAAAGTGTGTCCCTCCAGGCTCTCAGCACCCTGAAGCCCAGTGGAGGGCCCTAGATCCGAGACTAAGAATCAAATTCAGACGTCTGCGCTGGTTAGCAACTAAACAAAATGGCGGCTCTCCTTTGGGCACACTGGGCAGAGGAGACCAGGCCACGTTAGGAGGAGGTTGTGAATGGCAGGGCAAGGGAGGGGTCCGGCATGAGGCAGGTGCCGTGGGCAACTTAGCCAAACTTCTCAGAACCTCTGCCTCTCCCCGTGGAGGGAACAGGGATGTCCCCGTGGAGGAGCTGGAGCTGACACCCGTTGAGTCACTGCACCTGCTCCTGGCAGGCCCACCTGCCCCTGCCCCCAGTTCCAGCCTCAGAGGTCTGCCTATCCTCACCCCCTTCATTACAAAGTCCCAGATCCATTTGCTTGAGATGAACTTCCAGTCAGGACATTTCCCCGGGCCGTGTGGAAAGAAAACACAGGCATCTTGACCAAAGTGAGAAGATGGAGAAGTGGTGGGGGAGGGGGGGGTGTCTTCAAGGACTTTGAGATTCAGGAAAAAGAAATAACCTGTGGCTATAACATATCTTCAAAATCCTGTCTTCTCCCCAACACCCTTTGACTGTAACTTTGCGTTGGCCTTTTTCCTCGTTAACAAATGTGCCATGAACATCACTTCTTTCCAGGGCCACCACCATCACGCTGGCGTGGACCATCTTCTTCTCTCATCAGCCTCCGGGAGGCCTCCAGCTGCTACTATTGCGCCCCCTTCAGGTCGGCCTGAGGGATGCCCAGGAAGTTGGTTGAGATCCACCTCTCTGTTCATAACCCTCCCAAAAATGTCCCATTGGAATTAGGATCAACCCAAACTTGTTTCCCGGGCCAACGAGGCTCTGCAGGATGTGGCCCCATCCACCTCACTAGCTTCATTCCAGTCACAACCCTGTCTTATCTCCCACTCCGGCGCCTCCTCTAACCCATATAACACATTTGCAATTCGTACAATTAGAACAAGGAGTCCCTTCCTCAAGACACTTTGCTTCCAACTGCTGGAAAACCAGCGTAATGTCCTGATCAAAATAACATGCTCATTTTACCTTCCAGAAAATTGAGGTAAAAAAAAAAAAATACAGGTCCGCAATGTCTAAGATGCCCCCAGGGTTGAACAGTTAACAACCTGACCAATTCTACCCAGTAACTTGACACGACTCTGTCAAGAGCAGTTCTTCCTGCCCTCACCTCTGCCCATGCTTAATATCATCCAACTGATTCACCTTAAGGGTCAGTGCCCTGGAGGGGCCCTCTCTGGGCCCACGTGCTGTTTCATGTTATGTCATCCCACCCCATTTCTTCATGACGAAACATAGTTTAAAGCCATTTTGCTTCTCTGTTCATTCTGAGCCCTTCCCACGAGGCTGTAGCCTCCCTGCGGGCAGTGGTAATAATGAACATATATTAAGTACTTGCTGTGTGCTAGACATTGCTCTCGGCACTTTACTTCTATTGTCCTTTCTGATCTTCACAGCAATGCAGAGGAAGGATCATTGTCTCCATTTTACAGACAAGGAAACTGAGGCCACCATGATTACCCACGGAGTGAGTGGCTGGGTCAGAATGTGCATCTGGACAGTGTGATCTCAGGAGGATGCCCCAGTCTACCCTGCATGCCATGGAGAGCTGTGCAGGACTGTGCTCAGCACCTAACCTGGTACCTGGCAGGTAGCAGGGCCTCAAGAAACATATTGAATGGACAGAAAAAATCATCGAACTGGATGGCAGAACTACAGTTTACAAAGCACCCTTGCATCTCGTCTCTCGCCTGAATCATAAAGTACTTGGAGGGAAGTGTCACTATTCCTGACTTTTTAAAGACGAGAACATCGAAGACCCAGTGAGGTCATAAGCAGCCTTGGCCTGATTCTAAGTCATAATTCTAAGCAGCTGCTTTAAGCCATTCGTTTCTTTCAAATCTGTTTAATTTAAAAATTTGATGTACATTTGGCATTCTATCCCGTGCAATTGTACTTTGGTTTTGTATTTTTTCCTATATTCCCTGTGCTGCACCACCGCAAGGCTCATTCATTCCATAACCTGAAGCCTGGCCCTCCCCCACCTTCACCCTCTTTGCCCAGCCCCCGCCTCCGATTTGTTTGTCTTCTAAGCAAAACGAACAGAGACCGATTACTTGTTTTTAAAACATCTTATTGTGGCAAGTTTCAAGCATCCATAGAAGTAGAAAAGAATGACATCACCAATTCCCAGGTGCTCAACATCCAAATCACTGAATTTTTAAAATCCAACTTTTCATGTGACACAGACTCTTCCGGAAAGCTATCGCAGTGGCCATCCTCTCCACTGTAGGCACAGGTCTGCTCAGCTAATCCTCACAGCCCTCTTTCTGAGGCACAAACTAGTACTGGCCTGCATTTCAGGTGTGGGCACTGAAGGCAGTATGATCAAGCCACTTGCCGGAAGTCTTGGAGCGAGAGGGAGCAGAGGCCAGAGTCCCCAGAGCTGGCCAGCTTCACCATCGGGAGGTGAAGTCCTGTTCTTTTTTGTTTTTAGTTTTTGAGGTTTATTTATTATTGAGACAGAGAGAAAAGGAGCATGAATGGGGGAGGGGCAGAGAGAGGGAGACACAGAATCGAAAGCAGGCTCCAGGCTCTGAGCTGTCAGCACAGAGCCCGACACGGGGCTCGAACCCATCAACTGTGAGATCATGACCTGAGCCAAAGTCAAAGGCCTAACCGACTGAGCCACCCAGGTGCCCCTGGTGAAATCCTGTTCTAAAAGAAGTCAAGGAAACGGGTCTATTTCCCTTTCTCTCTTTTACAACTAAAGTTTGCACTAAAATCACACCATTTCCAAAAACATCCCACTCCAAATTGGCCAAGACAGTTGGTTATATGCGCATTCTCTCCATCAGGCCTTGTCATCCATTCCCCTGTCCCAGCAAACACCTGCAAGCCCCACATCGTGCTGGTGTGACAGGATACAGTCTAGCCAGACATGGACCCAGCCTTCTTCAGGAGCTCCCAGCTCCAATGGAAAGGAGAGAAGCAGACAGGCATAACCAAAGTTCAAGGCCAGTGAATTGGCTGGGACCCAGACATGCAAAATGTATCAGGAAAAGGCTCTGGGCCTCACCTACCCTCTATCTCCTCCATCAGAAAGCAAAGCCCTGGAGGGCAGGGGGCACGGAGTGAAAGAGTTAAGGGGTATGAATTTGGGAGTTGGGCTATACTTGGGTTTGAATCCTAGCTGCACCCTTTCCAAGCCTGATAGTCTTGGGTAAGTTAACCTACCTTCTGGGATTCGCTTGTAAAAGAGGGTTGATAAAAATCCCAAATACGAGAGTTATTGGAGCATTACGTTAGATAACGCTCAACCCTTCTCCGAAGGAAGCTTGCCATCGGCGTTACACATGGTTATTCCTCATAACCAGCTCTCCGTAAGGAGTCCCCGCTTGCCTGAGTGAGGCAGAAGCTTTATGCAAGAGGGGATGCATTTCCCAGGAGACTATTTTTATGACTCCGCCTCCCCCAGAAAGTTTGTAAATTTGGAAGAGAAACAGAGTAAAAGTAAAACTTAGCAGCCTCCCCTTTTCAGCCAGAAGGACAAGGTGGTGGTCAGGGGAGCGGGGACAGAGGCGCCCTGTTGTTCCCCAGCCCCGCGCTGGCACCGGGCACACAGTCCACAATCCTGCAGGGCAAACTCACACGCAGCAGGCCTGGGGCAGCTGAAGCCAAACCTTTAGGCACAGGCGATCCTGGGTCTCATCTGGCCTCTCCCCAGGACCTCCTCCTAGCTTGGTAAGAACCAAGAAGGCCCCAGCACCCCTGGCACATGGGGTGCCCTTGGCTGACAGCGGTTATCACCACATCTATGGTGGGACAAGCACCAGACCTGGTCTCAAGACCCGTGTCTCCAAGACCGGGCTCTGCGGTGCACTTGCTGTGTGGCCTCAGGCAGATCGCCAAGCCTGTCTGATGCCTGGTCTCCTGCAAGGCAGATAAAAATCACACCTGCTCCCCCTGCCTCACCCTGCCTGTCCCACACCCGGAGTGGAATCCCAGCTTTGTTAATTCCTCTAAGCCTTATTTTGCTCATCTGCCAAATGGGACTAATCATCGCACCCTCCTCCCTGTGCTGCTGTGAAGACAAAATGAGGCGGTGTGTGTAGACTGGCCGGCCCAAAGGCGGGCACAAAAGTGCTCAGCGACAGAGGCCGGGTGCCCCCCGATAAAAAAAAAAGGGCTGTGGCAACGACTTTAGTCACCAGTGGCAACAGCTCCCGTCTGGGTTTGCTGATCTGGTGCCGGACATTAAGCCAAGCACTGGACTGCAGTACATTCTTTCACCTTGACCGAGGCCAGGGGCGGGGTGCTCGGGCACTACGGCGAGTCCGCAAGCCAGCCTCTCTCTGCCCCGGGGGTCTGCTCTATCCAGTGAGGTCCTGGAGCTACCCAGCCACACAACGTCCAGAGACGCTCCACCAAAGGCCTTCCCTGGCTCGCAGGGGGGCGAAAGGGGAGAGAAGGAAGACAGCTCCTCCCACAACAAGCCTACACCTGGCCAGTCTTCACTGGTACAATGGGAAGAAAACACACATTATCCTGAAACCTCTGGTCCACCCTAAGGATGGAAGGGAAGAAGGTCTGGGAAAAGGTAAGAGGGTGCAATTTATTTTACCCCCTCCCAAAGGTTGTCTTGATTTTCTTCTCCCCTTTCTTCCCTAGTGTCCTGATAAAGTTCTAAGGTTGGAGCGAGAGGAGAAATTAAAAAGAAAAAATCAAAATAGTGAACTTGAAAAAGCTAAGTTTCTGCTGTGTCAGAAACAAAGCAAATGGAGGATAAGAACAAAAATACACGAGGTGGCGGGTCACATCACATGTGACCTAACAGTTGTGTGTGTGTGTGCATGAGCGTCTCTCAAAGTCCAGAGCTACACAGAAGTCACAAAGAAATATGTCCATGAAGGAAAACATTAAACAAGCATCTGAAAAATTATCATTCTTACCAGCGATTTATATGTGTGTGTCTACAATGAAACACTTATAAGACATGGGGTAAATGACAAAACAATGAAACAATAGTATCTAATGACGATGAGACTGTGCAACTATCCTTTCATGCATGCATAGAAAATGCTGTCACAAACTAAGTTTCACACTTTGGAAAAGCATCTTTGACATTAAAAACACATTGATCGGGGTGCCTGGGTGGCTCGATAGGTTAAGCGTTCGACTTCGGCTCAGGTCATGATCTCACAGCCCGTGGGTTCAAGCCACGTGTCGGGCTCTGTGCTGACAGCTCAGAGCCTGGAGGCGGCTTCAGATTCTGTGTCTCCCTCTCTCTCTCTGCCCCTCCCTGCTTTCTCTCTCTGTCTCTATCTCTCAAAATAAAATAATAAAGACATTTAAAATTTTTCAAAAAAACCACATTGATCAATTATTCCTCCTCTTAGAAATCTACTCTAGGTCAAAAGAAAACAACTATATTTATGCACGTGTTTTTTGGTGTTACTTCATGCAAAGGTACAACTGACTAGAATTACAAATATAAATGAGAAGGTGGTGTGGCAACATGGGAAAATGTCATAATATCATATTATTAAGTTAAAAAAAGGAGAAAAAAATCTGTATACTGATTATAACCACTAAAATCATGCCCACATATGACAGACACTGGTGTGCAGAAAAATCAAACAGCTGTGCAAAGGCAGAGGGATCATGAGGGGGGACTCTGGTCCTTTCCAGATTCCCTTTAATGATTTGTCATATTTTTCTATCTTCCTCTTTCTCTAAACTCTGCCGGGAGACGGCCGCTCACTTCACAGGAAGAGAGGGGAGCCGATCCTGCCTCAGCCACGACCCTCCCTCTGGCCGCGAGATTTGGTTTCTAAACTGTGTTGTCGGTTCTTGAAACTGCAGCTCTCACAACAAAGCAGGGGTGTGCGTGTGAGATCAGAAGGCAAATCAGCTCCGGCAAACACATGCAACTCTGTGCGGGGGCCAAGGAATTTCACATTTGGACACGAAATGTCAGATCCCACAAAAGCGCTTCTCAGGTCCCACGAATGAGCTCAGAATGTCTGCCCTCCTCCAAGTATCTTTGCCAGGGCGCCCGGGGCACCCCATGGACTTTTGCCAAACCAGGGCGGAGCTTGCCCTGCCCTGTCCCCAAGGCCCCTGGCCACCCTGCAGCACACTCTGGATCACATGCCCCTTTGGGGATCGGATTCTGTGCACGCCATTTTGAGGGGTTCGTAGATCTACATGGTGGGAATTCATTCATTCATTTACTTATTTGTGCACTAAAACCAGCAGGTATTAAGGGCCTACTATGTACCAGGTCTGGTGGGTAAATGCAAGGACAGGAAAACCTGGTTTCTACCATGGGCGAGAGAGAGCACAGTGCCTAGAGGCAGACAGAAAACCAGAAAATACACTTTCTAATAAATTGCGGTTGGGCTGGTCCAGGTATAATTTGCACTGATATCAAAAGCTGCTGTGTACTGAACACGTACTAGATGCCGGGCATAGCTCAGGGCCGTGTCCGAGGCATATACAGCTCATTATGGATCTTCATGGGTTATGTTCCATTCACTTACTCTCCTAACAACCCTAGAAGAAGGTGTTAGCATTATCTTGCTTACAGATAAGGAAACTGAGGCACGGGACAATTTCACTTTTTCAAGGCTGGCCAGCAAGGAAATTTGAGACCTGTGACCCCCACCTGCTTGGTTAGCAGCCTCAGTCAGGGGTGGCTTGCTTACCCTGGGGCAGAAGGGGCTTGGCAGCAAATGGGAGGGAGGCCCACAGCAGCCCTCAGGCTCTCCGTGTGAACTGACAGCATGGTGTTCCGGACCATGCCTGCCTTCCTCGAGCTGGGCAACTGCAGGGGTCTCCCTGGGGAGCGCGGACCTCGTGTGGGCTGAGGATCAGGTCCCAAGTGCTCACACAGGGCTTGCTGAGGGCACCTGTGTGCATAACCCAGGTCACCTGACGGCTCTCTAAACACCCTTCCCTTGGGGCACCTGCTTGGCTCAGTCAGGTAAGCGTCTAACTCCTGGTTTCTGTTCGGGTCAGGATGTCATGGTTCGTGTGTTCAAGCCCCGCGTTGGGCGCTCTCCTTCTCTCTTCCGCTTCCACACACTCTCTACATCCATCCATCCATACATACATACATCTTAAAAAATAAAGAAGTAAATAAACACCCCTCCCTTAAACAGCCAAGGGTAACAGGAAGGCTCTCCAGAGTGAGGCTCACCGAACCCTCCACACGTAGGGCTGTCTTTCCGGCTGAAACCAGAAACAAAAAAAAAGGCGGTATCTAGAGATCACGGTTTAAAGCACAGGCCTGGGTTCAATTTCTTACTGTTCGGCAGTGGGCACTTCTAGTTGCTTCTCTGTTCTCATCGGTAAACTGGGGATAATAACTGCACCTACTTTATAGCTAAATGAGTTAATACTTTGTAGAACAAGTGGCTGGCACACAGTAAGGGCCAATAAATGTCAGGCGCTATTGATTATAGGCTGATCATCGATGGACACGGATGCTGGTTTGAAGGATGATCCAGAGGTTTCCAAGGAGACCAAAGTCTCAATCTGCTCATATGAACAGAGCCACATATCTCGATAAATACAAATCACATCAATCCACTTCTCTGTTTCTCTAGAATAGGTATATGTGCATTTAAAAGACTAGAGGGTTCATTTTCAGTATTCAATAGTCTCTCATGATTTGTGTCCCTCACTCTCCCGTGAACTGAAGGGGGAGGGGGAGGGAGGGTGGGGGGTGATGGTCATGGTAGGAGGCACTTGTGAGGAGAAGCACTGGGTGTTATATGGAATCCAATTTGACAATAAACTATTAAAAAAATAAAAAAATTAAAAGACTAGAAGGAAAGACATTAACATAGTAATAGTGATAATCCCTGTATAATAAGATTATGAGTGATTTTTATGTTTTTATATGTTACCCCCCACATTTTCAACAGATAATGTGTTTCTCTTTTTAATCAGAATAAAGTCAATATATGAATCTTTAACATGGAATCAGCAAAAGTGGGATAAGTGGTTTAAACAGAGGGGACAGGCCAGAAAGGCATGTCTTAATGTCAGGTGCCTGACACCATTCAAGAAAGGAGGTATCTTAGGGCACCTGCTGACTCAGTCGGTTAAGCCTCTGACTTTGGCTCTGGTCATGATCTCGTGGTTTGTGGGTTAGATCCCCATGTCAGGCTCTGCGCTGACAGCTCAGAGGCTGGAACCTGCTTCAGATTCTGTATCTTCCTCTTTCTATCTCTACCCCTCCCCTGGTTGCACTCTGTCTCTCTCTCTTTCAGAACTAAACATTACGTTTTTTTTTTTCTAAAGAAAGGGGGTATCTTGGGGAGCACCTGGGTGGCTCATTTGCTTAAGCATCTGACTTTCTATCTCAGCTCAGGTCATGATTTGACAGTTTGTGAGTTCGAGCCTCACATTGGGCTCTGTGTTGATAGCACAAAGTCTGTTTGGGATTCTCTCTCTCCTCCTCTCTCTGCTCCTTGCCAGTTCATTCTCTCATTGTCTCTCTCTCACTCAAAATAAATACATAAACTTAAGAATACATATATTAAAAAAAAGGAACAGGGACTTTGTAGACTTTGGTCTCCTTGGAAACCTCTGGGTCATCCTTCAAATCAGCATTTGTGTCCCATCTTCTGTGAACGCTGCTAACTCTGCCCACCCTCACCCACTTGGACCCTTCTATGAACACGTCCAGGCCTCCTTGAGGCGAGGCCTCATGACTCTAGTTGCTGAAGTCCATGTACGTGCCAGCCCTGGGAAAGCTACTTTATTGGGTGACTTCGTAGTTCAGGCCAAGAAAGAGCAGATGACTTGCCCAGGACCGCCCAGCCAGGAGGCAGCCTGGCTGGAAATCAAACCCACATCTTACTTCAAGTTCATGGCTTATCTTACTAGACAGCTCATGACATAGAGAAGTCAGGGATTACTAGAATATAGTCGGTGCCAGGGGAGGGTGTTTCTATTTTATGGTGAGAATTCTTGCTGTGGATAATTGGGTGTTAACTGTGTGTAATTGTGTTTGTGTGTACATGTGTGCACATGTGATTGTGTGTGTTAGAGAGAGAGAGAAAGGGAGGGAGGGAGAGAATATATTTATAAAATGTTTTTCAAAGACTCTAAGAATAGAGAGCCACACATCCAGCTCACTCAGGTTTTTCAAAGTGTCAGAAAAACTGAATTTAAAAAGAAAATTAAGAGGGTGGACTCAGATGAATAGAAAATAGAAAAGTCTGACCCCATGGAATGCTTTAGGATGGAGGTTCAGGTTCATTCTAGATCCTTGTTCCTGACCACAGGATCCTGGAAGTTCAAGGTCAGAGGTACTTTAGAGGTGATCCCACTGAGCCTTCTGCTCTGTGCAGAAAACCCTTCTGCTGTGCCCCAGACAGACACCTTGTTTGAATTCCTCCCCTTGTTGGGAACTCAGTACCTGAACCTCCCACACCTCCCATCTCAGAATGGTGTCAGCAAGCTCTTCCTCTCCTGGTTGAAATGTCTCCCCCATTTTATCACCTTTGGGTCTTAGTTCTAACCTCTGGAGTAACAAGTAATAAATCTGTCCTTCTATCCAAGACAGTTTAGGTATTAGGACACCTCTGCCTGCAAACAATAGAAATCTTGACTGGGTAATAAACAATTTGGAGGTGACACCGGCTCCATCTTTCTGGCCCCGCCCAGTTGCGCTGCAGCCTGACCTTAGGGGGCAGTGTCAAGATGGCAGCTGCAGTTCCTTGTGTCCTATTTGGCCACTGAGTATCTGGGCGCGGGTGGGGGGGGGGAGGGTAGGGTGGAGGGGGTGGGATATTGCATGTCTTCCTGTGGGTCTCTATTCTTCCTCATCCAGCCTCTCCGGTCACTTCTCACTGGACAGACCTGGACCACATGACCACTCTGAGTCTGAACTGACCATGGGCAAGGACAGTGGGATTCCCTCCCCTGGACATGGAGCTGGGTTTACTCCGCAGCTGGAGACAGAGAGTCTCCTTACATAAGTATGAGCAAAATCAGGGCTCTTTCCAAAAGAAATAAGGTGGAAATAGATGTTGAGTCAACAACAGTGGCTGTAACAGCATCCAGGGTTCAGTTTGCAAAATGGTAGACATTTCCCAAAGTGGACACTGGGATGTGTGCCTGCCCAAGATCCATTCCCCTTTGGCTGTGGCAGCGCATAAATTTGCTCCAAGGAATTACCTCCCTCTGAGACCCTCAGTCCAACACCCCATCCTTTCCAAGGCCTGGTTGGTCAGGTCCTTTGAGTCTATGAGCTGCCCTATGTCTTTCTTTTACATTTTTTATTATATGTATAAAACTTGAATAGCCAGACCCACCTCTGTGGCTTGCGGCCGAAGAATTCTATCCAGCCCCTAAGATTCAAGGGTTCTAAGAGCTCCAGGGTCCACTCTCCTGGGCCGGCAGCAGCCTAGGCCAGTTGCCCCCTGGAATTCAGAACCTGGAAGCTGGAGAATCTGGATTAGAGTCTGAGAAGCTAAGCAATCCTCCCCTCAGACTAGCTGTGTGATCTGGTGTGAGTCACTCAACCCTGTGTATCCCACACATGAATGTGTCCATCCAAATCAAGAAACACTTCGGTCAGAAGTCTTAGTAATAAGCCACAAATGATCTATTTGCTTAATTAATTACCAAATTTTAAGTCACATTACCTCCCTACACCTCATTTTTCTCATTTGTGAAATGAAGATATTAATAGCATCATATTGGGATGATAATGTAGAATCATATTTGTAAAACTACTTTCTACTGTAATGCTACCAAATTCAAGGTATCAATATTCCCAAGATCTGCTTAAAACATTTGCTTGTTTTACATAACAACTAAAACAAAAAATAGATAGGAAAATATAAAAGTGTGTAGCCTTCCCTTCTTCATGGTTCTTTTTTTCTTTTTCTTGTTACTGTTAGTTTATTTTTGAGAGAGAGAGAGAGAGACAGAGTGTGAGTGGAGGAGGGGCAAAGAGACAGGGAAACACAGAATCAGAAGCAGGCTCCAGGCTCTGAGCTGTCAGCACAGAGCCCAATGTGGGGCTGAAACAAGGACTGTGAGATCATGACCTGAGCTGAAGTCAGAGCCTTAACCAACTGAGCCATCCAGGCACCCCTAAGAACCTTTGCTTGCTTAGAAGCAACAACTAAAAAAAACTAGATAGGAAAGTATAAGAGTGTGTGTAGTCTTCTCTTCTCCCTGCTTCTAAAAGGATGCTTCTCTGTGTATCCATTGTGCTTGGGCTTCTCTGATATTAATGGACAGAAAGGATAAAACACATGTACACACTCAACTGGAGAAGCCTGAGGCTGGCTGATGTATGTGGGAACGAGAATTAGAATTCTCACCAGAATTTTTAAAAGAAGAAGAGAAAAAGCAAAAAGACAGCTTTCATCTCAAAGGTAAAGGTGGAAGGGGGAAAAAAAAAGAACAGACATAAAGAAGAAAGTTTGCAAATCTGGAAAGAGAGGAGAGACGTTGGAGGCGGCCGCCATGAATATGAGAAAATGAGAGTGGGGGAGGGGGGCAGGCAATGACAAGAAAAAAAAAATTTAAGTTTTGCTGGATGTCATGAATGTTCCCCCTTTGCATTATCCTGGGATACAGCAGGAAAATTGTAATTTGCTTTCAATGATTTGGGGATGTTGCACTGACGTCCCTCTGACCACTCTGGCAGCCCAATTTTTTATGGTGCAAGGTGGGTACAGATATTCACTGAGCTCCTTGTGTGTGCCAGACTGTGCGAGGCTCCGAACACACATGGCCCTTGGCCTCGTAGACCACGTGGTGCACCAAAAAGCACTTGTCTTGCCCCTGCCTCACTCTCTCATCCCAGCGGTCACTAGACCCCATAGATGGCCACAGCCTCTTCTCCTCGGCCCCTGGGCATCGCCTTAGATGGACCCCTGGCCATCTCTCATTGGGTTATTCTATCACTTGGTCTCCTTGCCTCTACTCCCCACCTCACGCCCAACCAGTTTTGACACCACTGCTGAAATGCTTTTCTCCAAAATGCTTATCATGACCATGGCTCACTCCCATTTGACACCTTCCAACCTGGATTTCCTCCTCACCTCTTATAGGCTGAAGTCGTAAAGCCCAAGCCCTCAGGAAAGACGCTCAGGATCTGGGTCTTGCCTAACTCTCCACCTTCCTGCCCCGCAGCCTCTGCATCTCATGGTCCCACATTTTCACACTGCCTGGAAAACTCTCCATGGCCCTCTTTTCCACTTTTCTTCTCTCACTCAACTGGACCGCCCTCTTCTTCCCTGGGAATCACTCACCTCGCCTCCATCTCGCACAAAGCTAGCCCTCACTCTCTAGGACATTTCCCTCTTTACATGCAGCAGTGGACATGTTCACCTGCTCCTGAAACCCAACTGCCAGCACGTGGGGGCAAGCTGGCCATCACGGCCAGCCCTAGTGCAGCTCCAGACACAGGGTCAATGCACAAAGAAGGTTTGTTGCTTATGGTGACAGAGGGGATAAGGGACAGAAAAATACATCCTGCTGTTGGGAGGGGGCGGCGTTCCAGTAATTCAACTGGAACCTAGGCATGGTGGAAACTTGCTGCCTTTGAATGAAGCTGTGTTTTCTCTCTCATGGCACATGTGGACCAGGGGACGTCAGTGACCTTTTAGCTAATATCTTAAAATTAAAATGTTTCAAATGACACCCATGAAATAGGATTGTTTTCAAACAGCAACAACAAAATAACAATAAATGTAAAGGAGAATATTAAAATCTGGGGGGAACACACTGCCCAGAGATAACGGCCGTGGACATTTGGACGGTGGTGTCTGCAGACTTCTTTTCTATGCATAGATTCCATCCATCCACATAGTGGTGTATGGTACGGTCTCTCCATGCCCGCACGGCCCCAGATCCCAGAATCTGGGTGGAATTGGCCCCGGCTGGGTGGGGCCAGGAGACCCTCTATTTGAGGCTTTGGTCAGGGCAAAGACATAGCTGGTCCCAGTCCCAATTTGGGACCAACTCCAGGCTGATACAAAGGGGTCATTTTTCTTCCCCTCGTGTACAAAGTGCACTCCAGACTGGGATTTCTCTGGGTTAAGAGATTCAATTCAATTGGAAAAGATCATCTGAGGTTTCCCAAGAAAGTCATATTTAAAGATGGCATAGACTGAAGCTTTATTTTCGTCCAAAATAGTCATGAATTATGAAAGCCGTTGGCTGGAAGCTGGGGGAACAGCAGGCTTTTGTGGACAAAGAAAAGGCGTGGGTAAGGTCTAGATGCTCTGAAGAGTCTGAAAGGACCATTGAGTTATGGGAGGGGCCCAGTAATGAGCCTCTCTTGCCTCCCCGTGTCTTCCAGTGAGCTGTTTGCACAAGGAAATCTGTGATGGAGGGCATGAGTGAATTAATGTTTGGATTTGCCCAGTGCCGGGACTGAGTCTCACAGGACAGACCAGAGGCCCTCTGTTATGGCTGCCAAAAAAGTGATGAATTCCTTTATAACCCACTTTGGGAAAAGTCCATGCATTGGTACTACCCTGTGGTAGTCATAAATATATATGGCTTTACAATTTGACCCAACAATTTCATATCTAAGAATCTATCTACAAATGTGAAAAAAAAAACAGTACAAAAGCTAGGATTATTTGTGATTGCAAAATATTGGATGCAACACAAATGGTAATTCATAAACTAGTTGGATATAAACTACAGTGCATCTACTCAGGGAAATTCTATGGAACCAGAGACATGAATACGTGAATGAAGAAACTTCCCATGAATTAACATGGAGAAATTTCCAGGATATATATTATTAAGTAAAACAAGCAAAATATAAAAGACCATAAAATGTATTCCACCTTTTGTGTAAGACAAGGGGATATATATATATACATATATATATATATATATCCTCATACATATATTTATATATTTATCCTTAGCTTTACAAAAACAAACACAGAAGCAATAAACTAGAAGCTAATAAAAATGGGCAGGCGTGGTGAAGGGGATGGAGCCAGCAATAAGTCATCTATGAACATAATTACTTTTGTACATAATTACAGTTTGGAGCATTTCATAATACAAAAATAAAATTAAGCCCAAAGGATTTTTAAAAATATTTCTTCATTTTTGAGAAGGGGGAGGAAGGGGAGGGGTAAAGAGAGAGGAAGACAGACGATCTAAAGTGGGCTCTGCGCTGGCAGCAGCAAGCCTCTTGCAGGGCTCAAACTCACAAACCATGAGATCATGACCTGAGCCAAAGTGGGGCTCTCAAGTGACTGAGCCACCCAGGTGCCCTAAGTCCAAAGGATTTTTTAAAAGCACACCCTAAACTTGACATAAAGAGAAGCAAATAAACCTTACTCTGCATTATGTGAGTGGTAGGCATGATGTAACTTCCAAGAGAAAATCTTTAATTCAAGTAGTGTTAGAGATAGTATGACCATGTATCTTTAATATGACATTTTCTATCAGTAAAAGGAACTGCAAAGACATCTTGAACTTAATTGAGTAGGTTTGTTGCTGCTGGAGGTATTGGTGGCATAATTCTGAAGCTATGTTTTTTGTGTATTAAAGGATGGAACAAATGAGCACATATTTGATGTTGGAGACTAGGGTTTTACTGTGAAGAGGAAGATACAACTATAGAATGGGGGAAATGAAGAAAAACCTCGGGTGCTGGGTTTAAGTTAGATATTTCAGTGTGTGCTCACGGTTTTAAAAATACAGAGTTCCTGGTTTCGTTTACAGAGGAGACTTAGAAGCAATGGCACTCCAGCAGCAATGAGCCACCTAGAGCCCAGATCTTGGTTTCTAAGTACCATTCTCGACTCTAAGGAAGCTGGGCTCCCAGATTGCCTGGGACTCTCCTGGTTTAAATCTGAAAGTCTTGCATCCCAGGAACTCCTCTCCTGGGCATATGAAGATGGTTGGTCACTCACCTGGGAGCAAAGGGGTTGCTGGCCTGGAGAGGAGCCAGAATGTGCTCCCAGACGGACATCACTCCCTTCCGGACAGCTCCACCGGACACCTCTGCCCAGGCTGCGGCATCTGATAGCCTGTGAGAAAGGTCCTTTGTGCCTGCATACAGGTTCAGACAAGGATGCCCTCGCCTCCCAGGGTCCCTCACCATGACTGTCTGGTCCTCTCTCAGAGGCGTTCCCAAGGAAGCACAAAGTTCCCCCAGTGATCTTCAAAGCCTAAAAAAGGCATAACAAATTAACCCAGATTGTCATTTCCTCCCCACGATTCAATCAGCCTGGCCGGGCTCAGGGGACTCCCCTTGTTTTAATCATGTTTCTCTTCAAAATAACTCTTGCTAGGAGCAAGGGAAGCCATTCACGAATCTGTGGTTTCAATTATCTCTCACCTCCTCCATCCTTGTAATTTAATAAACTAACGATTTCATTGAGAGACTTCCTTTAAGGAATATGCCAGAGACTTAAAAAAAAAGCTAACATTGGCACATGTGGGCCCCCAGAGAAATGCTGGGGTTGCAACCACAGCTTATCCCCAGAAAGCTCCATCTGGCCTTCAGCCAACCCTGTCCCAGTGGGGAGCTGCAGTGTCCCTGGAGGCGAAAGGAGGGGACCCCTGTGGAGTTCTGCACCCAACTTGTGCCCCTGAGGCAGGCTAGCATGAGGAGAGGAAGGCTAAGGCCCCAGCCTTGTTCTAGAAGGTCCCGATTTGTCCGCTCTTTATTGTTTCCTTCTCTCCTGATCAGCCTGGAGGCTAAAGTGGCCTGAGAGACACAGGCCCTGGAAAGAGGCAGGGAAAAGATCACAGAACACAGGGGCCTGACACTGAGTGGGCCACAGAGTCTGGAAGGGGCTGCATGGAGAAGGCAGATGCACTGGCTCCTCTCCCGGGGTCCAGACTCCGTGTCTGGCCTCCACCCCCTTTTGTCCTTCTCCCCTATCAGTGATGGCAGAATGATGGTGGACCCCCAAGGCAGGGCAGATGGGAGCAGGCGCTTTCCCCCCATCACCCCTTAGAGCTCTATCTGAACCTCAGGCTCAGGTCTAGTAATGAAGGAACCCTTGTCTCTCTCGGGCTCTTCCCTACGGCTCTCCCTCCCCTGCCTTGTGCAGCCTCTCTTGGCTCCCTATTTCCTAATTGCTCCTGCATTCAATAGGGTGTGACTGTACCTCTTCTAATCTCTTGCACCCCCAGTACCTCACATGCGGGGCTGCAGAAGCAGCACATGGAAATAGTTTGGTGGTTCCTGCAAAAGGTAAACCTAGAATTACCAACTGAACCAGCAATCCCACTCCCCCGTATGGATCCAAGAAAACTGAAAACGGATCTTCATACACTAAGCAGCTCATGAATGCTCCTAGCAGCACCATTCAGAATGGGCAAAAGGCATAAATGCCCCAAAACCCTTCAATGATGAATGGATAAATAAGATATTGTTTATCCAAGGGTACCTGGGGGGCTCAGTTGGTTAAGCTTCCAACTTCAGCTCAGGTCATGATCTCATAGTTTGTGGGTTTAAGCCTGCACCGGGCTCTGTGCTGACAGCTCAGGGCCTGGAGCCTGCTTCAGATTTTGTTTCCGTCTCTCTCTGCCCTTCCTTCCCCTCCCCCGCTCATGCTCTGTCTCTCTGTGTCTCTCAAAAATAAATAAAACGTTACAAAGAGATATAATTTATCCATATGATGGAAAATAATTCAGCAATAAAAAAGAAGGAATTCTGACACCTGCCACAACGTGGATGAACCTTGGAAACATTATGCTAATAATAAAATAAGCCAGACACCAAAGGACAATACCGTAGAATTCCATTTGTATGAAATGTCCAGAGTAGGTGAATCTACAAGACTGGAGGCAGATTCGTGGTCGCCAGGGGCAGGGGGAGGGGATAGGAGTGACTACCAACAGATATGGGGTTTCTCTGCAGGGGTGACGGAATTAGATAGTGGGGTGGTCGCACAACATAGTGAATTTACTAAAGCCCCACTGAATTGCACATTTTACGTTGGTGAATTTTTTGTTACGTTAATTATCTCTCCCCTCTGCCCAGGCAGCACTAAATACAGTCCCTGAAGGTCACCCTGACTTTGACCCCAGCATAGCTCCATATTCCTGGCAAGCTTGCTCTTCAATCCACCCCAATACCCTTGCTGTCGGGATTTTTAGGACAGATGTGGGGTCAATTGGGTGGTAACATCCGGCACAGCGCATCGAGACGCGTAAATCAGACACTCAACGTCTCTGTCCTTGGAAGTCCCCGGCTCAGCCACCAGCCAGTGCTCCTCTCTGAACAACCGTCATGCCAACCTCCTCTTCCTCCAGCCACCAACAGTCCTGCTGGACCTTAAGGGTCTCCTTGTCTGAATCACGGAAGTGTAAGGTGTGACCTCGGTGATCACTTGTTAAGGCGGGTCTTTCCTTCCCTCCCTGCTACAGTGCTATCAGAAAGGAGGAGCATTAGAGAAAGTCGAATCACCCGGCTACCAAGGGGGGGTCAGTTGGGGCTCCAGTATAGACCCTGTGGTCTCCCATGGCAGAACGGGGCCTGGGTGGCGAAAGCACCTGCAACTGGCCCTCGGGAGCCGTGTCTCCCTGGCTGCCACTTCTACCCGGCAGGTTACCGTCAGTAAGATCTGTCCGTCCCCATGTGCTGAGCCCAAGGTGGCTGCACAATCAATCCCTGCATCGCAGTCCAGGCCTGAGAAGCTCTTCATGGCTAACATGCTAATTAGGTCTAGGCCATCAAGGTCAATAATCAGATGCAGTTACCGACTCTCCTGGAAGAACATGAAGCTCCAGAGACAGTAGGAAGAAAATCGCACAAGACACCTCAGAAGAGCATTTACTTTTCTCACAGGTTTGGTTTTCAGGGCACCCGAGGGGCTCAGTCTGTTAAGCGTCCGACTTTGGCTCAGGTCACGATATTACAGTTCCTGAGTTCGATCGAGCCCCAGGTCAGGCTCTGTGCCGACAGCTCAGAGCCTGGAGCCTGCCTCAGATTCTGTCTCCTCTCTCTCTGCCCCTCCCCTGCTTGCATTCTCTCTCTCTCTCTCTCTCTCTCTCTCTCTCTCTCTCTCTCTCTCTCAATATACATTAAAGAAAACAAAGGTTTGGTTTTCTTAATAAATGTTTAAGTTTTTGGGTATTTTTTAGGGAGCAGGATGTCTAGGGGAAGACACCCTAACAACTGCTCCGTGCTCAGAATTCATTTTATCCAGGGTGCCTAAGGGGCTCAGTCAGGTGAGCGTCCGACTTCGACTCAGGTCATGATCTCAAAGTTCGTGAGTTCGAACCCTGCATCAGGCTCTGTGCTGACAGGTGAGAGCCTGGAACCTGCTTCAGATTCTGTGTCTCCCTCTCTCTCTGCCCCTCCCCCACTCATACTCTGTCTTTTTCTGTCTCAAAAATAAACATTAAAAATTTTTAAAAAAGAAAAGAAAGAATTCATTCAATCTTAAGTCTCCTCCCGACAGCACCGGCTCTCTGGAGAAAGCTACAGGGGCCAGCGGCTGCACGCCCCTGAGTTCATTCAGGCCAGTCCCCTGCCTTGGAGATGTGCGGAGCTCAGGCCTCCCCCCAGGCGCCTTCAGAGAGAGATGAACAAGCAGGGAGGCGCTGCTGCTTTACGAAGTGGGGCACCTGTTGGGCACCCAATATACTGTATCCCCTTCTATCCTCAAAAGAGCCCGAGAAGCGAGGTGTGGTGTGAGCCCGTTTTGTGGAGGAAGAAACCAAGCAGGAGAGATCGGTGATGTCGTGGTCACACAGCTGCCAAAACCCAGAGCAAAGACCTCTGGCTCTCACCTATCTATCAAGAGCGTGACTTCTGTGGACCCCTCGGGGCCCTCCTGGAGAATTTCAAAGCAAGTCCACAGAGGAGAGGCTCTCTGCAGGACTGCCAACAGAGGCAGAAGGTGCAACCATAGGGATCTCCCTGTGGGGACAGCGCCCTCCGGTGTCTGTAACAGCCAGGTCCCATGGGGACAGTGCCTGGCTGGATCAATCGGATGCCTTCCTTGGGTCTGTGAATTTGTAAAGGATTCAGAATGGCTCCACGTGTGATGGCTCAAAGCCACAAGGCGCATGTGTAGGGGCAGGGGGACCACAGGGGGAGGCTGAGTTTGTGAATGAAGCCACCTTTGAGATGGCAAGTGGCAGAGAGAGACACCAGACCCCAACACAGCCCACCCCAGGAGTCACAGCTAGAGTATCGGGAGGTCCCATTTTCCTCAAGGACACCCTGCTGACTGATCCTCACCAGCATCTCTGCTCTCTCCTCCTCCCCCCTGCTCCCCCGACGCCCCCGCCCCACCCAGCAGCCCTCTGTCCTTAAGAGCTAAGAGCACTTCTCAGGGCACCAAACTTCCCTGAATTTGCCTAAAACATAGAGCCTCAACCACCTAAAAGCTTTCTCAGGTTGCTGACAAATCTCTCTGGGAGGGAGATTTTTATTTTTAAACAGGAGAGCTATGTCTCTTTGCCATGGACGCTGCATGGGCCGGGGCACGGGCAGCGGAGGGCAGGCTCAGGCCTCCTCCAGCGTGTTCGAGGGGCCTCGGTTTGCAAACACAGGGCACCCCAGCTCCCGGCGATGGGGGTTCGGGCAGAAGAAACACCCGCTGTGTGTATGTAGGTATAGACAGAGGGTGTCCAGGCTGGGGACAACATAGACATGTCCCATTTCTACAGTTCAAGGCTCCTGGTTTTGTCCCCCCTCCCCCAGAACCCCTGACAGCCCCACAGACAGACTCTCAGCAGAATCACATTCATGGAGAGAATGAAACTAGGGTCCCCCCCCACCCCCCCAGCTCACTCTCAGCTCCCATCGGCGGGAGGGAGGCAGGGCAGCACAGAGGGAAGACGGAAGCCGTGATAGCCACTTGGGACACAGACCAAAATGGAAATCTAGGGGTGAGCCCCCCAGTGGTGTCAGTGTCAAGCCTCGTGGAAGCAAGCCTCCTCCAGGAGCTGAAATGGGAACTGAAAGGGAAAAAAAAGAGCTTTAGACTGTGCAAGAGCTCAGGCCAGAGCCCAGGTCTGACTCACTTCCTGGGCCTGGACACAGGGGCCTCGGGAGGATGTTTCCAGAATGAATAAAGCCAAAGGGATGGGATCATAATTGCAAAATCCCATCCCGGGAGCCCCAGGCTGCCTGCATGTTTTGCAGGGACACAGGAAGGAGCAGGAGAGTCAGGCCGGCAGTCTCTCTCTGCAGTGGGTGGAGGTTTCCGTCCAGGTCAAGGGAACTTGCCACAAGGGATCCAGGCCCCAGGTCAGGAGGGTGCCTCTGGGAGGGGACAATGATGAAGGGATGTGGTCCCTGAGGGTTCAGCTTTGGAGGAGGGGGGTCTGGAGAGGGTGATAGTTCCCTTGAGCCGCACTGATACCAACTCTAGTCCAGACACCTGCTCCTGGGGCCACAGCCACGCCTGACCATCTCCCGTACCTCCCATCTCTCACATTTGCCAGGCCAGTGACACTCCATGAACGTGGGGATGGATAATGTGGGAGAGGGTAGTGCCAGGATGGAGCGCGGGTGGCGGGGGGGGGGGGGAACAATGGTGGTTCCACCTGGGGCAAGCTGGCACAGGCTGACTCCGAGATGTCCAAGGAGACGTGCCCAGACAAGTATCTCTGATGACCATCGTCATGAGGGGACGGGAAGGGACACTGAGGAGGCAGTGGGTGGATGAGCGCATCCTGGAGCCAGTGTACAGGAGGAGAAGGGAGGGTCCAGGACAGTCCCAGGCCCCGACATCTAAGCGGAGGCCAAATAAGAGGCCCTCAAGTCTACCCCCACCTGCTCCCGGGGCCAGGTGACAGGACTACGGGGTCACAGGTCCGCTCTGCTAGGGGAATATGCAGACCAGCAATTATGGAGAACAGACTGCTCATCAGGCTCAGAGTCGGCGCTTCATCTGCAAGCAGGCATGTTCAGGGGACGTCTGTTTCTGCTCCTTTGCAGGTGTGGGAACTGAGTCACAGAGAAGTTACAGGGAGGCTAGAAGGCAGAAGGGCAGAAGTGGGCCTGCTTCCGACTGAATGCTTCTGTCCCCCGCATCTAGAAGGCTTCACCCCTGCTGGGGTGGTACTAGCCGGTGGGGCCTTGGGGAAGTAGTAGATCATGGGGACGGAGCCTTCCTGTGGGGTCAGGGCCCTCGCACAGAGATAGGAGATAGCTTGCTTCCTCCCCCTGCTCCCTGTCCCTCCGGTGTCCTCCCAATAAGGAGACCAACTGCAAGCCCGAAGGGCTTCTCGCCGGAACCCAGCTCAGCTGACAACCTGATCTTGGACTTCCAGCCTCCAGAACAGTGGAAAATAGATGTCAGTGGCTTAAGGCCCCAGGCTATGGTGGCTGTGTTTCAGCAGCCCAAGCCGACTGGGACGGGGCCGGAGGCTGTGGGGTCCCCCGGCTAGATTAGGAGAGTGGGTGGCCCAAGGCCCCCAAACACTTGCAGCCCCAGAAACTTCTGTCAACTCTGTGAGCAATGAGCCAGCCCCCACTGGGCCCCACTCCCTTTTGCTCTTTTCCCTCCATGAGCAGCTAGAGGCCCCAACAAGGCAAGGCAAGAGCAGGCCCCCTGGACCCAAGACTTTCCTCCCCCTCTCGAGGCCCCTAACTGAGGTCATTCAGGTGCTACAAAAGCACACCCTGCACACAAAGAGCAGTGATCAGCTTCCCAGAAACCTCAACCCTGGTTGGGATGGCCACGCAGCACCAGCCCAGGAAATGGGCAGAGTGTGGGAGCCCAGGAATGGCGTCGGGGTCAGAACCAACCTGGGGAGCGAGAGCTGCCTTTCCTGATCCCACAGGGTCTTGAGAGAGAGCAAAGGGCAGCACGACCAGGGTGCTGATCTGCTTCCTTCCGTAACCTCTTAACCATGACCTCCCTTTCCCTCCTTGTAATAAATAAATAAACAATCCAACCAATTGCTTACCCACCTCCTTATGCCCTTGCCAACCTGAGACAGCCTAAGGGAGCTGACCATTGCCAATTGGAGTCAGAAAATCTTCCTCACTGACTGGCTCCAGGAAGGGATTCCACTTGGCTAATAATTATTTAGCTCCAGCTGGGTTCAAGTCCTGGGCAAGGTCAAAGACAGGCCACTTTGGAGAGTTTAAAGTATGTGCAATAATGATGATGATGATAATGATGATGATGGTGGTGGTGGTGGTGATGATGGTGGTGGTAATGATGGTAATGATGATGATGGTGGTGGTGATGGTGATGGTGATGGTGGTGGTGATGATAATGATTGATGGTGATGATGATAGTGATGGTGGTGATGATGGTGATGTGGTGGTGGTGGTGATGGTGAGGTGATGGGCTTCTCTGACAGCTTCCCGGCTCTTGGCCACATCCTCAAGCTGTCTGGTCACCTTCAAATCTCCCCCTGGGCAAGGCAGGTGCTTTCCCCTGTGCCTTCCCATCTGCTGGAAGCTTCGCTTCCTGGTACGCTAAAGTCTTTCTATTTTTATGGCTTATAGCAAAACTCCATGATCAAAGTCAGTGGTGCTAACACTTCCTACTTAGAGAGCAGCATTGGAACTTAGAAAACCTTTTTATCTCTTAAAAAAGCCTGGATTTCGAGACCACCGCATTGCCAAGGAGGCAACACAAAATAAAAATTCAACTGCAACTGTCATCGCTGAGCAGTGAATTTATTATTCTAGCAGAAACCCATCCATTCTCTGGAGCACTTAAAGCCATTGATCAATGGATGCCACCCAGCATTAGGGTTTAAAGGCAATTAAAAAGACATCAGCTTCATTTTGTTAGACTGTTACCTTCATAGGATGCTTAAAACTGCAAACTGGTACAACATGGAACTTAATGTAATCTTATTAGTTAGAATTAATATATACATGTATATTTTTATTTTTACAGAGACCTTTAAAAGTGTCGTGTGAGTTGGACAAATGAGGGGCCGCCATGCCTCATATCAATTGCTTAATGACTGCAATAGGTACCTGGACCGGGTTCAAGAATGGGAGATATGGACAGCTTGGCCTCGGTCCAAGTCTGCTTTTAATTTGATCTACTCCCGAGGCACGGAAGAAGCAATGTAAAGGGTGACCAGGAGCTAGGAAAGCCCCCGGGTGGACAGTGGCTATGCGCCCCCCTCGGAACTGTACCCGGAACCCCAACGGTGGGAGGCGCCAGCCCATCTCGCAGACTCACTCCCTGTGCATCAGCCTCCTCCCCACCTGCTGGTTAAATATCTGCTGGGTGCCACTGGGCACCCCGCCCTCCCCACATCTGGGCCTGCGCGCAGTCTCTGCCACTTACGCCCTCCCGGGAATGTTCCATGGGCAGCTCAGGAATAGTTTGCCACGCTGGTTGAGTGGCCAAAAGAATCTAAATAGTAATAAAGGAAACAATTTAAAGCAATGGCTTTTAGAATCATTCTTGTCTTTCTTCTCCGAACCCTCCATTTCTCGGACATGCGTGGGGACTCCTCAGGTGGACAGAGACACAGTGCGGCCGCCTGCACCTTCCTCCTTCTTCCTTCCCCATCGAATCCCTCCACCCTCTGCAGGGTGCACACTCACAAGTGTGCTGGTCTATGTTTAACCACCATCTCTCTCGTAGCTGGTGTGTGCAGCGACTGCCAATTCCTGTGGTGTAAACACTCCCGCCGTAGCTGATTTTTAGCCTACCAACGGGACATCACCCAGTGCGGAGTTGGGAAGAGACGTTCACCAGTATGTCCCATTTCCATTGTACGGATACAATGAATGTAAATAATCTCCAGCCACAGTGATAGTAGTGAAATGATTAGAAAGGACTGTTTTTGTCATCACCTTTAGTTTTAATATAACTTATTCCACTGTTATATCCTATTTTTTAATTTTCAGCAGTGGCTGTGTCTGGCAACTGACTCACAAAATTCCTGAAAATCTAACGTTCGGCTCTCGGGATCTGCCACAGGCCAGCTCTAGCACAACCCCGGGCATGTCCTGATGGGCCACAGCAGGTTGGAAAGGGGATGGGCGTACCTCAACGCTAGACGCAAGATGGTTACTTGACACTTCCAAACAATATAGCCTTTAACTATGCACCTGATTTTGCTGATTCATTGGTGGGTTTTTTGTTTTTGTTTTTGTATTTTTCCCCCCACAAACCCCCTTAATCTTGTGCAATGCAGTTAATTCACAAGAGGGCAACTGGGCACTGACTAGTCACAGTGAAACCTCAAGGTGGCGCTCTAAGCTGACCTTAGATGGTGCAAAGAAGAAGCTCATTCTTCAAAGTTGACCCAGTGTCTTCAAGACACCAGTCAGAAGGAGCTGCCTTCTGACTGAACTTTTTTGTTGTCCTGTTGACCCAGGGACAAGGGAGCCTCCTGTCTGGCCCATAATCCCTGGCTTCATCCATCCCCAGTGGAAGTATCCTTCTGCCTGTGGGTCACAGAGGCATTGAATGCTAATGTAGGTCAGTTCGCTCCTTACAAGACAAGCAACAAAATATCCTTCCTAAAATCAAGCCAATAAACATCACTCTTGGCACGGGTTTCAAAGCCATCCCAGGGCTTTGAGCAGCTGTGGTTTCTCTTGGCAACATCGCAAATCACCAGGCGGTGAATGAATGTCTGGGGGGCTTCCACAACGTGGCAGTACTGATCTGCCAACGCTAAAGGTCCAGCGCAGTTGAGATCGGGAAGCACATCTGGGTGCCAGAGGCAAACCTAAGAATAGGAGGCCAGGAGGGGCGCCTGAGGGGCTCAGTCCATTAAGCATCTGACTCTTGATTTCAGCTCAGATCATGATCTCATGGTTCATGAGTTCAAGCCCAACATCGGGCTCTGTGCTGACAGCACGGAGTTTGCTTAGGATTCTCTCTCTCTCTCCCCCCCCTGCCCCCTCCCTCACTTGTGCTCTCTCTCTCTCTCAAAAATAAATAATAAATAAACTTTAAATTTTTTTAATATTTTAAAAAAGAATATGAGGGCAGGAGAGACAAACTCCCACAGAGAACCAGGCAAGGTGGGGTCCCAGGTGAATATGGAGAGAGGGACAGAATGTCCCCGACATGGAAGGAACGGGGGAGGGCGGGTGTCTCAGGGCCATGGCCCCCTCCCTCAGAGGGAATCACGTGCCGCCTCCACTGAACTCGGGTGTGGGCATGTGACTCTCTGCCCAATGAGTTGTGAGGGGAAGTGACACTCAGTGCCAAGATGCCATGTTCTTGCCTGCCTTGCCAGGAGTCACGGAAGGTTCTAGGTAGTGGCCACTCTGTCAGCCTCTGTCTCCAAACGAAGACAATCTGGAGCAGAGTTGCATCTAGCACATGACGGAATCAGAAAGTTGTCAGGGCCCAAAGCTTTATTTAATCTATCCTGATGGACACACGGGCAGCTAAAAGTGCGAGAAAGTTCCACAAGCCGGACAGTACAGGGTATGTGTGGGGATCGGTGCAGAGCCCGATGCGGATGGGGAGTGAGGTGGCCAGGGAGGAAGACACAGCAAGGGGACACGGGGACAGGGACAGATTCAGAAGGGCTTTGAGCATTGTGTTCTCCCAGCTCCTCTTCTCCCCCCGCTGCCACGCACCCACTTAGGGGACTGCAACAGCCAGAAGACGGGGACAGTGCCAGCCCACCTGGAGGGGCTTAGAGTCCACTGAGAGGAGGCCTGCCATTCGTGAGAGAAGGCCAGTGACAGGCACACGCTGCTTCAGTGCCAGCTCGTTCTCACACAAAGGCAAAGGACCAGTGTCATCTGCATGGTCTTGGCCTGCCCAGCATGGGGCAGCCTGGGAGAATGGGTCTTCCGTGCCATCTGCAAAGCACCATCACCTGGCCCCTCTTCCAGCATCCGCACACAAGGCTCAGTGGCTCCCCTGGGAGGAAGGGTCCTCGCTCCAGGGTCCCATTCCCCGCCTCTCATGTCTCAGGGACGCTTTGGTCACCTGGGGAAGCCTACAACTCCTTCCTCAGAATCATGATTTTCAATTCATAAAATGAATCACACATGATTACAAAGGAACTAGTTATTTACCATAGAATTATGAACATACTTTTTAAAGAATGCATATTTATGTCTGCGTGAGCACACCCACGGGGGAGGGGCAGAGAGAGGAGGACGGAGGATCAGAAGCAGGCTCTGTGCTGACAGGCTGACTGCACAGAGCCCGACGCGAGGCTCGAACTCACAGACTGCGAGATCGTAACCTGAGCCGAAGTCGGACACTCAACCCAACTGAGCCCCAAAATACTCTAAAAAATGTGCTATGTTAATATATGTGCTTCTTTTAACACATGAAAAGTATCAAAGATCCAGTAGAAGCTTATAACAATTGTAATCTTGAAAGAGATATTTCAAGAGATCTACAAATACAGGAATGCGATGTGGGACTCCCCGAGGTGTCCCTGAGGGACAGGACGCAGGTCCCGCCAGCACTGTTAGGTGTCCTGCCTACATTCACAATTGAAGGATTAGTAAAAATAAGGGCCATACATTTTTTCTGACCCCTTGACTCCTAGCCCCATTAAGAACACCTGCTCTGGGGGCACCTGGGTGGTTCAGTCGGTTGAGCATCCGGCTTCAGCTCAGGTCATGATCTCACAGTTCATGGGTTCAGGCCCCACGTCAGGCTCTGTGCTGACAGCTCAGAGCCTGGAGCCTGCTTCTGATTCTGTATCTCCCTCTCTCTCTCTGACCCTCCCCTGCTCGTGCTGTCTCTGTGTCTCTCAAAAATAAATAAAACACAGAAAAAAATTAAAAAAATAAAGAACTCATGCTCTGGGCCACGCTGTGGCTTATTCTCTCGCCGCCCAATCAGGGCCTTGGCGTCCCCATCAATTATTATTATTATTACAAATGCCGCTAAGTCAGCCTTGAGCCATCTCACATACACACGCCCAGATGCTCTCCTGCCTCTCAGTGGCTTACCCTTCTCGGGAGAAGGTGCTTGTCTCTATGACGTGTCTCCATAAAGACTGACAGAGGGGACAGCAGGAGCCCAGTGATGGTGGGACCAAGGTGAGGCCAAGCAGACAGGCTTTCCTGCATCTATGCTTTGGTGTCAGAAAGTCCCTTCCTCTGCCCATCGTGGTGATTGCTTAATTGTTGCCAAAAGGATCAAATTCAAAACACTCAGCTTCTCTCCCATCTTCCTCTTTCACCTCCTCCCATTTTAAATCAATCTCTCAGTTTTCGGCCACCCCGAGGGCCCCCGAGGGCTGCACCGGGCTCTGCCTCTCCCGAAGCCTCTTAGCCACTGAGCTGCGCCTGCCCAGGACCTGAGCCCTTGGAGTCCAGTCATCAAATCCAACTCAGTACAGTGAGGATTTCTTAGAACAAGGCTCGAATCATGCAAAGCATAAAAGAGTGTTAATACTCTACTAGGTTAAAATTAGAACATCGTCATCAAAAGACATATCATAAAGGGGAAAGGAAAGCCTCAGATCAGGAGATGATGTTCATTACATCTGTAACTGACAGAGGACTGGTATCCACACTGAATAAAATGTCCACGTATCAATTTTAAAGAAATAGTTCATTAAAAAAAAATAGAGGGGTGCCTGGGTGGCTCAGTCAGTTAATCTTCCAACTCTTGGTTTCGGCTCAGGTCATGATCTCACGGTGGGGTTTTGTGCCGGCAGCATGGAGCCTGCTTGGGATTCTGTCTCCCTCTCTCTCTGCCCCTACCCTGCTTGCTCACTACCTCTCTCTCTCCCTCAAAAATAAATAAAATAAGCATTTTTTGGTAAATGGAGAAAAACTGGCCGGACACTTCACAGAAGATGCACACGAAGGGCAAAGAGACGTTTATGGAGACGCCGGGGTGCTGTGCTGGGACCAGGGAAATGCACGCAGAGGCCAGGAAAAGATGCAACTGCAGACCGGCAAACATCCAGAAAGGTGACGATCCCTAGGGTGGGTGACGATGAGGGGGAGTGCTAGGTGCCTTTCTGTACAGCCCGCGAAGAGGGCAGTAACTGGCTCAACCCTGATGGAGCGAGCAGTCACTACAAAGATGGAGGGCACCTGGGGGGCTCAGTCGGTTGAGCGTCTGACTTCGGCTCAGGTCATGATCTCGCAGTCCGTGGGTTCAAGCCCCACATCGGGCTCTGTGCTGACAGTCCAGAGCCTGGAGCCTCCTTCAGACTCTGTGTCTCTCTCTTTCTCTGCCCCTCCCCTGCTCATGCTCATGCTCTGTCTCTCAAAACTAAATAAAACATTTTTTAAAAAATGGAGATATGGGAAGGTTGATAGCAGCGCCGCTGATGACAGCTCAAATTCAGGGGAAAAATAACAAGATGCCCTTGGACTGGAGAAAGGAAAAATGAATTGTCGTATCGTCACCCAGTGGAAGATCGTACAGCAATGCAAAGGAACGAACTAGAGAGAAGTAAAATCAAACCAAGAAAAGAAACAAGCAAACCTCAACCTATTCCGGTAAGGCTCACACATACGCCGTCAATTGTCAAAACAGAAACAAAAACAAAAACAAAACAAGGGGCGAAATCATACACCGTTCAGGCTGAAGGCCGCACGGCATCAGGAGGGGACTGAGTTCCGCACCAGAAGCATCACAGGCATCAAAGAGCTTGCACTGTCCAGGGACACCCTCGACAGCCGCCTGACCAGCCTCCGGCTCCCCCTGCCCCCACCCCACCCCATTCTCTCCCACCCACCAGGCTGCACTTTTACAATGGAAACCAGAGCACGTCAGTCCCAATTAAAACCTCCAGTGTCCGCAATGTAATCTTAAGTGAAAACAAAGCAAGGCACAGGCGTGACGTGTATGGCATCCCCACTGTTGTGGTTTCTAAAGTTACAGGACATGTAGGTCTATCTTTGCTTCTGTGTCCATCAGATCTCTCTGGGAGGACACAGACGGGCTTGGCGACAGTGGTGGCCTTTTGGGAACTGGGTGGCTGAGTGGGGTGGAGACTGGCCAATCCATTTCCTCTCCCTGGGGTCCACTTCCCAGCTTCCCTTGTGGTGACTCAGGGGCGGCGGGATGACACGTGGTGCCCGTCTCGGTGAAGCCAGGCCCCTCTGCTCCCAGCCCCCCCCATAAAGCTGGGGGTGACGCACTCTGGGAATGGTGCGTCATAATGAAAGGACACGGATCTCTGGTCACTGCTCAGAACGGGGCCTGGGGGGGAAGGGGAGCCCCTGACTGTGTCATGAGCAGTGGCTGTACAACGTATGTCACATCATTGAGAGTTGGGAGTGCTTACTATGGTAGCTAATAGGAGCTACCCTGCATGTCACAAGGTCAAGGACTCAGTTTTTCACTGTCTACCCCCATATGTGTTTTAAGTTTTGTAACACTTGTATGCATTGTATATTCAAAAAATAGAGTTGAAAGGAAGGAACCATCGCTGGCTGCATACCAGGTCCCAGGTGACTTGCTGCTGGTCTTAAACAGTCCTGACTTATTCCCAGACTCGTTCGCGTCCCTGTCGCCTGTCCCCGCTGCTTGTCACTGATCTTTACCGGGCTGGGTCCTTGTCAATCAGAGACGGTGTAGAGTCTCTGGTGGGCTTCTATGGTATGTCGTCCTATTTCCTTGTTCTCCAAAACATTGTGCTCTGATATCTTTCTTGCTGAGTTGTTGATTTATTGCTTCCTCTTCCTACTAGAGCAGAGCCTTCATTTACAACAAGAACTTCATCTGCCTGGTTCACTTCTGTGTGCACAGAACCTAGAGAGGGGCCCAGACTCGGTGGCTGCTCAAGAAAGGTGCGTAAGATGAATGAGTGCGTGAATGGGCGCCTAACGGTTGTGTCTGGGGGAGTCAGGTTTGGGACCTGAGGGACTGTCTGGCCAGCACCTGTTTAGCAAGAATGGCCCCCCTCTGCAGTTTCCCTTGGTGTCACCATGTCCTGGAAATGAGGCTTAGTGTCTAATATCCCAGCTGATTGGCTGAGGAGTGAGTGTCCCTGACTGAGCAGGGCCAAGGCGCTCCTTCCCGGAGCTCTATGAGTTGAGATGAGAAAAGCAGACATCAGTGCAGGTGGACTGTCTCTGGGAGGGACTGAAGCGGTCACCCTGGCATGGGCCCGTCAGTAGGGCCCCACGATGCTGAGCACAAGCCTGCAAAGGGTGAGGGGGAGCGGCTCCCAGGGAGGCGGCGAGGGGAGCCCAGGGATCCCCAGTCCTGCTGGCCCTGGGCCCTGCTGCAGGGACCCTGTGGGCATCATGGAGCCTCTGGGCCCTAAGTACAAGGCCTCATTTGCTTGCATGGACTGGAGATGAGTTTCTGTTACTCATAATCAGGAGCACTGGTGAGTCGAAGACCCTGGACGCCAAGTTCCAGAGGAACCGAACTGAAAACCCTCACAATGTGGTCTCTGAGCCGACTCTGGGGCCTGATCTTCCTGGGTGAGCTGGCCGACTCCTTCCCCTCCCATGGGTGCTCTGCTGTCCACTCACATCCTGCTCTGCCGCCCTCTCCTCCCCCGAACGCGTGTGTGCACGGGCGCACACGCCACGCACACACGTGCGCGCACACACACACACAACTGCCGCTGAGCACTGTCATCCCTCCCTGGCCATGGTCCTAACCACCCTCCAGCCCAAGCCAGGTACCCAGCCCTCCCCTCCCCCGCTGAGCCCTGCTGCCCTAACACCCCAGAATCAGCCCTTTCCTTCCCATCTGCCCGCCTAGACCCCCGCAGAGCCAATGGTCTAACAGCACATCCCTGCTCAGAAACCCATCTGCTCTGCCACGTGGCCGATCTGATCTGCCCTAAACCCCGGCCCCCAAACTACTGGCAACTCCTGTGTCCACCCCCTTCCTGGCTTCTTACCTCCTGGGCAGGTGACCAGCTCCTTTATGCCCTTGGCCCCTCCCCACCCTGTCCCTGCCGGCTCCGGCTTAGGACCAGCCCCAGGGAGGCCCCGGCCACCCTTCCCCTCAGTCTGGGCTCCACGGCATCGCGTCACCCCCATCCCCACAGTCCCTGTCACACAGCAGCGGAATCCTCTGCTGACTGTGAGCTCCCAGAGTGCAGACACTGCCTGCTGCGGATCGCCAGGAGCCCCTGCCGCTCACCTGGGAGGTGGGCACGAGGGAAGGCCCCCCGGGAGGACCTGCGTTACTCCGCAGGGTCACAGGGATTTGGAGCAGAGGCTCCTAGCAGATCTCAGCAGGGGAGCACAGGGGTTAGGTTTGGGTGGGGCTCCGGGGAGGGCATCCAAGGCCTGGGGCTCAGCAGAAGAGTCTGGGAGGACCAGTCTCTGGGCCTGTCCTTAACCTGAGGCTCAGGGTCCTGGGAGGGCTGAGGAGGAGTTCCAAAGGGTCTATAATCGGTCAAAAAATTTTTTTAATGTTTTCTATTTATTTTTGAGGGACAGCGTGAGCAGCGGAGGGTCAGAGAGAAAGGGAGACACAGAATCCGAAGCAGGCTCCAGGCTCTGAGCTAGCTGTCAGCACAGAGCCCAATGCAGGGCTCGAACCCACGAACTGCGAGATCATGACCTGAGCCAAAGCCAGACGCTCAATCGACTGAGCCATCCAGGCGCCCCTATGATGGCTTAAATTGAGACCAACATGCATGCCCTTTTTTTTCTGGATAGAAGACCCAGTGATTTTGTTTGGAGTCTCAAAAGGGTCTGCAATTCATGAAAAATGTTCTCACAGAAAAATGTTCATCTTCCTTTTATAATTAAAAAAATATACATTTAAATCCATGAGATGTTTCCCATGTATCAGTGACTTGCATCCCTGCCTGCCCATTAGAATCTCGTGGGGAAATGTTTCAAGTGCCAATGCCAGTCCCCTTCCCCCTAACCACCAGCACCCCCCCCACAAAAACTGTCACATTCTGATTTAATCAGTCTGGGATATATGGGATATGGCCTAGGAACTGGCAGTTTTAGAAAGCTCCCCAGGTCATTCTGACCTCGGTCAAGATTGCGAACCAGTAACCTGTCAGAGCGATCCAAGCCGGGATTATATCCGCGCAGAGTGGTTCAGAACGTCTTTGGAGACCAACATGGCAATGAATATGAGAGCTCAACATACTGCCCCCTCTGGTCTGTCATTCCACTTCTGAGAATCTAGTGCACGTAGGTTTTACACCTGTGCTTGCCTGCAGCTTAGCCGCTGCCTTCCACTCCCGACAGCAAGAGACTGGAAAGGGCGCGCACGTCCCCCAGGAGGATGGCTGAGTGGAGCGTGGTGCAACCACATGACAGGATGCTCTGTCAGTAAAGAAGGTACCTGGGCAGGTGCTCTAGGAACAATGTGGAGGGGTTCCCCGTGCCTAGCACAAGCACACTGGGGGCCAAAGTGGTTTTGAACGCCTGCCTGGTCATCTGTATTCGCATATGCACCCAGACTCTCTGGGAAGAGACTGTGGCTAAAACGTCTCAGCCTTTACTGCCTTAGGGGAGAAAACTGGGAAGCTAGGATGGGAGGGAAGACCTGCTTTTCATCCGCTTCTCCTTTTGTATTCTTTGAATTTTATCATGCATATGCATTGCTTTAAAACAAATTTAAGAAGGTGAAAGAGAGGAGGAGGGAAGAGGCAGCTACCTAGTATGGCAAATTAAGACTCAAGGGGCGTGGTGACTGGGTCTGTGGTCCAGTCTGGTATTGAGGCGGGTGCCTGATAGCGCATCCCCTCTGGCTCAGGTCAGCCCTGGAGGCAGAAGCTGGCTGGGCCCAGAATGGATGGGTGGGTGCTGTGACCCGACCTGGGGGACCGGTAGGAAGGCTGTGGAGGAGGCTTGGAGAAGGCGGGGCTTCAGACAGATCCTTCCCGAGTACCACCTGCATGCAACCCTGATGACAGACGAATATGTGTCACGGCTCAAACTGGAAGCCACAAAGTATACATCTCATCTCTGCTCTGGCAGCGCAGAGAGGACTCCTGCAAAATTCTAGACCCCAGCGAGCAGCGGAAGGCAGCCCTGCGCAAAATGTCCTGCAAACACTGCCCTCTTGTGGTGAAGCCCGTGAATTGCGCTCAGGTCCACAATTCGGGCCCTTGGTTGTGTTCGCAACTGGAGGAGGGAAAAGGTACAGGTTAACTCTCGAGTGAACCCAGTAAGAAAAGTACAGATCCAAAAGCAAAATATTTCAAGTGTAACGCATGAGTCGGCTCCCAGTTAACTCTTCTCCAAATAGCTTGCTTTTCCCCCAAAAGATATATTCAAATTCTAAATAATAGTAAGCATGAAAAGCACTAAAGAGAAAAAAACACCTGCAACCACTAGGTTGTGATCAATAACTCCTTTTAGCATTTTAGCGAGCGTCCCTCCAGATTCTACAAATATATACACACAGATATATACAAATATACACAGATTCTACAAATACATACACACAGGTAGATACAAATTTATATCAATAGGACCACGCAACACATACTATTTTGCAGCCTGATGTTTTCCTCTCCATTATACATTGTGGGCACAAGAAACACATGACACATCATCATTCTTGATGTTTTAAATTGTAAAAAGTATACTTGTGGAAATATACCCTCGAGTAACACAAATGTAACATATATAAAGGAAAATATCCATTAATAGCAGACTGCATCCAGTCTGGTATATCCATACTAGAAAGCTATGAATCTAATGTACTGATGTAGCTAAATGTCAAAGACATATCATATAATGAGGTGAAATTACATTGTAAATACTATTTATAGAATGATCCTATTTTTACCTATAAAGAATCTTTATACACTTATATACATAAAGAGTATATGTGGATATGCCTATATCTGAGAAGGAAATGTTTCTTTAAAAAAATTTTTTTAATGTTTATTTATTTTTGACAGAGACACAGACAGACAGAGCACGAGCAGGGGAGGGGCAGAGAGAGAAGGAGACACAGAATCTGAAGGAGGCTCCAGGCTCTGAGCTGTCGGCACAGAGCCTGACATGGGGCTCGAACCCATGAACTACAAGATCACGACCTGGGTTGAAGTCGGTTGCTTAACTGACGGAGCCACCCAAGGACCCAGAAGAAAGTATTCCTTGAAGAATACTCAAGAAACCCTCTTGGGAAATATGACTGGGAAGACAAAAGATGAGTGAGATTTTACCTTTCACTTTTTCTCTTCTGTACTGTATGATTTGTAAAAAATAAAATAAAATATAAAATAAATACTATCAGCTTGAGGATGTTATTTTAAAGCCTGAAAGTACCACGGCTTAATTAAATAGTCCGCTACTGATGAACATGAAGGTTGCTCACAGTTTCCTACTAAGAAGCGCTTTGTACATGGATTACGTGCTGTGCACCTGTCTGGTATCTCTCTGGGTAAAGGCCGGGCTGTGGGATCCTCAGGCCCGTGTTTAAATGTGTGCTCTCCATGGTACTGACTATTAACCCATCACAGAGTGAGTGTGATGTGACTGCTCTCCATCTGACTGGGTTCTTGACGTGCCTAAGATTTGTTTCTAGGTGGGCAGGGCGGGGCTCTGTTCACGCTTTGTATCTCTGGAGGAGGCTCTATTTCACCAGACTGTGGGTGAGGGTCACGGGATCTTTCATGCCCAGGTGTCCCTCCCAATGGCTTGATTCCATTTGTCACTACACCCCCATGCCCATTGCCCTTGTTCCGCTCAGCCTCTTCTCCTCGCGGCAGCCAGGGGGCGAGCTTTCCTCCTCTCCTCAGACTCTGCTCACACTCTGCCTGTGGCTTCACTGCCCTCTGGAAACCAATCCAAGGTCCTCACCGTGGCCCTCGAGGTCCGGCATCGACCCTCATGACCTTTCCAACCCCATGTCTTCCTCCTCTTCCCGTTCTCGCTTTGCCCAGACCACACTGGCAAGCTTGCTGGGTCTCACACTCCAAGTACGTGCCAGCCCCAGGGCCTCTGCACTTGCTGCTCCCTCTGCCTAGAATACTGAGCCTCTAAATAGCTACGAGCCTCTTTACCTCCCTTCAATCGTGTCTCAGTTCAAATGCTGTGTCCTCAGAGAAGACTTTCAACCACCCTGCCTTCAAAGGCACCTCTTCCTTTCCTGACATTCTCTTCAGCCAGTTTTCTTTGACTTCCTAGCTCCAAGACTGTAATGATGTCCACGTGGTCATTTGCCTTTGGGGCTCCTCCCTAAGTCACAAGCTCTGTGCGAGCAGGAGGCTGTGTGGCTTGTGCTGTGTCCCCAGCACCCAGGACAGGGCGTCACCCGTGTAGCTTTCAAACAAGGTGTGTGGCTTGGGTAAGAACTGGTCACGCATGGGTCTGTGTCTGCATCATCTTTTCCATCTCCGAGGAGATGTTATCAGGAAAATCTGACAGAGCCTTTTTAATGCAACCATTTGGGAGAAAAAAACGGCAAATGGGTTATTATTCAGGAAAAAATACCTTCCCTCCCAACCAGAGCAGCACATCTACCCCCACGTACCTGCTCCTTTAGAGAAAAATAGAAAGGTTAATACCGCCCCGTCAGAGCAAAGGAGCCAATTAGCACAACCACGATTCAGGAGAAGAATAGAGGTTAATTGCTTGGAGTCCACATGTCTCAAATGCCTAATGCTATATCATTATTTTTTAGCTACATATTATTCATTTCATACACTTAAGTATTCCACCTTATTACTAATTAGTAATTCCTTATCCTGAAATTTTACCCAATTCAGGCTGTCATCATAGGGCCCTCCTCAGCCCCCGTTTGCCCCAAGATGTAACAAAATTGAGGAGAAAAGGTTGGCACCTCCTATTCACCACCCTCCTCCTACCGCCCCAGCCCCCACGGACATTCCCTTGGCTCACCTTTCCTTCCCCAGGCGGGCACCTCCCCTCTCCCCTGCCTGTCCGTCTCCCGCTTCAGCAAACGGGCTCACTCCCACCCCAGCGCCCGGCCACCTCTGCTGCATCCCAGGCACCGCTCTAAGCTTGCTAGTTGGGCAGAAGATGCAAGTTCTGCCCGCTCAGGCGACCTTGTCCTTTTGAAAAGACCCAGGACTTGGCAGCATTGGACGTGTTGACGCAACAGATCAGTATTTCCTGGGAATGTAATAATAATGATGATGGTTGTAAACACCTTTTGAACATCCTGATGTCTCGGGCACCATGTTGATTAATTTTACATGCATGACGTGAAGTCATGTACATCCACGGACATCAGTCATCTAAGCACACGAAAGGAGCGACCCAACCCAGCTCCAGGTCTGCAGCTGCTCAGCATCGAAAGCCCTTGGGGATGTTTTTTCTCCTGTCACGTGGATTGTGCTGTTACTCTCCTGCTCACTGTCCTATCTCAAGAGGCTCCTGGGTCCCTAGAAAATCTTCAGAGTACTCCCTCTATCCCCAAGTAGACTGTCTACTTGGGATTGAAACCATGCCCCTCCCATCTCCATGTCAGAGACAAGACACAAAACAAGCCAGGATCCCAGCCTTCGCTTGGACTTGCCGGATGCCAGCAAGTCTGCCCTTAGGCAATGTCACCGTTTTAAAGGTTGTTCCCAGAAGGAGGAGAGCATGATGGGGGCTGTGCTCTGGATGCCTGTCTTCTCCTCCTCTTCACGGGGTAAAGATGCTTCTGATCAACTAAACGGAGGAGTGGTGCCTCCTTTTCTGGAATTAACAGTCAGAGACGATAAGCCAATTATCTTTACTAAAAGACAAGCTGAGGAATCTGTGAAAGAAACAAACAATTATAAAGAAAAACCAAATGGATGTGAAAAAGAATGAAAGAGAATGTCTAGAATGGAAAATTACCATTATTAAAGCTGATACCTCCTGTATCTTGTGATAAAGAATCAGTAATTAGATCAGAAGAAGCCATCCATGCAGAATGCAGGTCCTAGAAGGTTATCTTTCAAGGGACGAGAACTGGGAAATATAAAAGGAAGTGACAAGACTGAAAGTATAGAGTGAGAAGCTCTATAAGGAAAAGACGGGCAATATAAGAAGAGACAAGGACTGAGAATCTTCCAGAACTGATGAAAAGCTTTGAGCCCCTGAATTCAAAAAGTCCAATAAATCCAGAGCAAGAAAAATGAAAAGAAATGCATGCCTTGACACAACGTGGTGAAACTGCTGCAGACCAAAGACAAAGGGAAGATTTTTAAATGCGATCAGAAAGAAAGAGGAGGCTTTCCATACAATAGACTGACAACTGACTTCTTATTAGCAAGAATGGGAGTTGGAAGAATGGAATGAAAACAAGGGTCTCTGCAGTTCTCCGTCAGTTGAGCATCAGACACTTAGATTTCGGCTCAGGTCACCGATCCTAGGGTCATGATGTTATGCCCAGATTTCTAATATCGTCCCCCAAAACCAGAAACCACCAGGGAGACCGAGTCACGCATGCAAAAGCAAAGGGCTTTATTATTACAGGCTTATAAACTCGGGCTCACAGACTTCACCAAGGCAGTGGATCAAAGGCGGGGTAGGGCCTTTATGGGTTTGGGAAGGGGGAGTTACAGGAAATCAGTGACATAGGGATAGTGACCCAATCACTATCCCCTATCAACACTGGCAGTAACTTTAACCATACATTGATACTTTTAGTGGGAGCCAATCACAACATTTAGAATATTGACCAATTACAGAGTGGGCACAGGACCCACACGTAGGACGTGACTAGCCTCAAGCAATAGGAGCAATAGGTGATTATCTATAGCTTCTATCTCTAGACCTGCCCTTAGAAATGTTAAGGGTGTTAGCTGGCCTTTCCTGATTGGGTGTTACAAGAGTTGTCCCTCCTTCCTTGGGCAACCTGTGCCCTTCTACTGTCTAATGGTTCTGAGAAGCTGAATTCAGACCTGCGTCCTTACGATTGAGATTGAGGCCCGTTGGACTCTACACTGAGCATGGAGCCTGCTTGGATACTCTCTCCCTCTTCCTCTGCCCCTTTCTCCCTCCCTCCCTCTCAAAATAAATAAATAAAACTTTAAAAATAGTTAGGAATGGAATGATGCATTTAATGTGTGGAGAGAAAAATAACTGTCCACCTAGAATTCTGTGCCCCCTGAAAATACATTTGAAGAGCAAGGTGAGATTAGACATTCTCAAACCAACAACAACAAAACCACTAGAATTTGGCACCAGCAAAACTCAGTAAAGGAAACTCTACCGTATGACTTTCAGACAGTAGGAAAGTGATTCTGGTTTGAAGATCTAAGATGTGAGGAGGAATCAAATGCTTAGAAATGTAAACAAGCATTGCCCGTATAAAATAACAATGATTTGGGTGCCTGGATGGCTCAGTCTGCTGACCGTCTGACTCTTGATTTCAGCTCAGGTCATGATCTCATGGTTCTTGGGATTGGGCCACTATCCAGGATCTGTGCTGATAGCATGGAACCTGCTTGGGATTCTCTTTCTCCTTCTCTCTCTCTGTCTGCCTCTCTCTCTCTCTCTCAAAATAAATAGATACACTTAAAAAAAACAATGGTAACATCTTGTGGCATTAAATACAAATAGAACTAAGACATCACAGGAATAGAATGCAAATCAGGAGAGGAAGAATGAAATTAACGTGTTCTAAGTTCCCTGTGTTATATGGGAACATATATATATATGTAAATGTATTTGTTATCTTTTAGATTTTGATAAAATTGAGTGGGCATACTGTAATTTCTAGTGTAACCACTAAACAGATGGAAACAAAGTATATGACTCCCAAACTAATAGAGGGCAAAGATGCAGTAAAAAAAAAAAAAAAAAAAAGAATCCAAGAGGCAACAAGAAGGGCGCATGGGTGGCTCCGTCAGTTGAGTGCCTGACTCTTGATTTTGGCTCAGATCATGATCCCAGCATTGTGGGATCAAGCCCTCATCAGGCTCCGTGCTGGGTGTGGAGCCTGTTTAAGATTCTGTCTCTCTGCCTGTGCCCCTCCCAGGCACACACCCATGTACTGGCTCTCTCTTAAAAAAAAAAAAAAGACAATAGACAAAAGGTAATTTTTAAAAAAGGGAAAAAATAGAAAGCACAAGATGAGATATAGGCACTAATTCTAATTTATCAACAATTACAATAAATGTAAAAGAATCAAATGTTCCTGGTAAAAAATAAAGACTTTCAGATAAGTTTTTTTTTTAATCCAACTATTTGCTTTTTAAAAATCACAAAATGGGCACCTGGGTGGCTCAGTTGGTTAAGCATCCGACTTCAGCTCAGGTCATGATCTCACTGTTATGGGTTTGAGCCTCACGTCAGACGTCAGGCTCTGTGCTGACATCTTGGAGCCTGGATGGAGCCTGCTCTGAGTCTGTGTCCCCCTCTCTTTCTGCCCCTCCCCCATTCACACTCTGTCTCTCTCTCTCTCAAAAATAAATAAATGTTAAAAAAGTTTTTAAAAATCACACACAAAAAACTTGAGGCTATAGAAAGTTAAAAAATAAAAGAGTGGGAAAAGGCACACAGGCGAGCACACAGAACGTTAACAAAAATGACTATATATTGGACCTAAAGTGCGTCCTAATGAATGTCTAAGGATTGAAAACATACAAGTCAGGTTCTCTGGCTAATTTGCCAACCAGAAATCAACAGTAAAAAGATAATTATTTTTTAAATCCACATGCTTGAAATGGAGAAGCATACTTTTAAATAACCCTTTAGGGGCGCCTGGGTGGCTCAGTCGGTTAAGCGACCAACTTCGGCTCAGATCATGATCTCACAGCCTGTGGGTTTGAGCCCCGCATCGGGCTCTGTGCTGACAGCTCAGAGCCTGGAGCCTGCTTCACATTGTGTCTCCCTCTCTCTCTGCCCCTCCCCTGCTCATTCACTGTCTCTGTCTCTCAAAATAAAAAAATTAAAAGATAAAAAAATTTTCAAATAACCCTTTGGTCAAAGAAGAAATGATAATCAGAATTAAGAAAATAATTAGAAGTGAACAATAAAGAACATACTCCAATCAAAACACATGGGATCCAGCTGGCACAGTGCAGAGAAATTTATAGCCTTCATCGCTTACATTCTTTTAAATTAAAAGGAAGAAAGCCTAAAGATTAATGAGCTAAGCATCCATCTTAGAAGCTGGGTAAAGAAAAGCAATTAAATTCAAACATTCTTAATACAGGTCCCGATGGAGCACAGTTCACTCTCAAATCCAAACATGCAAAGTGGCTTCCTGGAGGAAGTGAGAGGATCCTGGAGGATTCCCTCCCATTCCCTTGCTGGAGGGGTCCCTTCCACTTCGAAAATAGTATTTCCTCAAACACGCCTGGCTGGCTGCTGGCGCTACAGAAGACGATTTTTGGCGATACCTGGGCAAATAGTTATTTCAATAGATTTTAAAAATAGTTTGCTCTTACTTAAGACCGGTAATGTCGTTTTCCATGGAGAGTAGGAAAATCAGGTTTCTTTAAAAATGCATTTATTTAGTAAGAGGATGAAATTCAAAGGAAAATATTTTTACAGTAATAACATAGTATTATTTGGCAAAGAAAATCTCATTTCTAAGATGGAAATAAGAATAGTTCCTGCCTTGCAGCAGTGTAATGAGGATTAAATAAATTATACCCAATACAAAATAATACTTCATAAATTAATATAACAACTGCAAAGCATCTGAACGGTCCTTGGTATTTAATAAGAACTCAATAAATGTTAGTTACCGTGATAATAACTATTATTATTACTCAAGTGATTAAAATTTGAGAAACCGTAAGCCAACTTAAGGCTCCAGAAGTAAACTTTTGACCAATGACAAAGCCTGCAGGTCAAGTACCAGTAGAGGAGGCTGATCTTTGTGGCGCTCTCTGCCCTCCTCCTGGCCCCCTTCTCCCCCGCGGGGCTTGCTGCTCTGGGCCCCTGGGCCCCACGCTGGACCTGCCCCAGGATTTGGGCCTGCTCCTCCCTCGCCATCCCCATCAAAAGCAAGTCAGCCCCAAATGATGACATTCATACCACACAGACCAGCATAGGGTTGATGGGACTTAGAATATTACCCCTTCCACGACTTTGTTTGAAAGGGTGAAGGCCCGGAGCACCTGAGTGGCTTAGTTGGTTAAATGTCTGGCTCTTGATTTCGGCTTAGCTCATGATCTTATGGTTCATGAGTTCAAGTCCCCCATCAGGCTGTATGCTTACAGCACGGAGCCTGCTTGGGATTCTCTCTCTCTGTTCTTCCCCATGTGTGATCTCTCCCTCTCTCAAAATAAATAAACTTAATAAAAATAAAAGGGTGTAGGGTGCCTGGGTGGCTCAGTCGGTTAAGCGTCCGGCTTCAGCTCAGCTCATAATCTCATGGTTCATGGGTTCGAGCCCTGCATCGGGCTCTGTGCTGACAGCTAGCTCAGAGCCTGGAGCCTGCTTTGGATTCTGTGTCTCTTTCTCTCTCTGCCCCTCCCCTGTTCATGCTCTGTCTCTCTGTCTTTCAAAAATAAATAAATGTAAAAAAATTTTTTTAATAAAATAAAATAAAAGGGTGAAAGCCTTTAACACCGAGGGGGAAACCCCCAGTGATGGCCTTTGCAGCCTCCTGGTGGAGATGCAGGACAGAGATCTGGGAGGGAGCCACCCAGCCTTGGGGAATCTCCTCCAGGGGACAGCTTCTGCCCAGCCAACCCTCTGCTTGGGGTAGAGAGCACAGTCCCCGAGCTGAGGGTACCTGGCCTTTATAACTTGACAGGAGTGACATCTTTGGGCGTTTGAAGGCTTTTCACACCAGGAAAACTTCCACTAGGCCATTTTCCAATTCTAACTGTTATCATTTCCCTCCCTCTTCAAAGATGAAGATCTGGCAGAGCTAGTCTGGGGCCTGGATTCTCCACGGCTATGATTTATTTTCCCTTATTGGTCTTGCTCCTTGGGGCCTTGTCTTCAAGTCCTGGAAGGAAACCCCACAGGAATGAAACCCACCTCTCGTTTCCCACCCACAGGAGCAGGCTGGCAGCACTAACTTTCTGGGGCCACCAGGGGGAGCTCCAGCCTTCTCTTTGGAGCCCAGAGCTCCGAGGCCTAGGTTTCCCTTATCATATGAAAAACAGTGGCCTATGGACACTAACAAACACAGGACGTGTCTGTGTGAATCTGTTCTACTTCTACTTCTACTTCTTGGTTGGTGCACAGGGCTGACAGCACCTCGCTGAGTGCTGCTTCTTCCTTTGGGCCCATAGGTTGGGGGTCACACAGGCCTTGACCCCAGGGAGCTTACAGTCAGTGCAGGGTGGTGGAAGCATTCATGGGCCAGGAGTCAGAAGCTTGGGTCTGTGTAGGTGGCAAGCGTAACAGGGACACATAGGCCACGCTACTCGGTGGCAGACCTGTCAGCTCCCTCTAGGAACTGGATGCTGGGGACACTTCCCAGAGGCCCAGAGGGGACAGCTGGCCCCCATGGAAGGACACGCCCAGCAGAGGGCACAGGTTGGGCAAAGACCTAGAAGTGGGAGCTCGGAATCTTTTCAACGCTCCTGGGGGATGGGCAGAGACAAGGGGCCAGATCCCATGGGGCCTCACAAGCCCGGCTGGGGAGTCCGGCTCTCATGCTCTGCTGGTGGACCTCCGTGGGCTTTTGGCAGGGAAATAACGCGAGAGAGCGGGCAGCTCGGGCAGGAAGGGACTGTAGTCCCCTAGAAGGCTCAGCTAAGATCACATGGCTGCAGGTGTGACCATCCGTCCCAGTTTTCCCAGGACCAAGGGGGCTCCCAGGACTCCAGACTTTACATTTTAAAAGGAGAGAGGCCCCAGGCACACTGAGACAGGCTGGCCACCCTCACAGCCACCAGCCACTGACTCGCTGTAACTCTGTTCGTCTCTCACAGGTTTTCTCACCTGTGATCAGTCCAGATCAGTGACTTTTACAAAATGTTTATTTGTTTGAGAGAGAGAGAGAGAGAGAGAGAGAGAGAATGAGAATCCCAAGCAGGCTCCGTGCTATTGCCGCAGAGCCTGATGTGGGCCTCAAACTCATGAGCCATGAGATCATGATCTGAGCCGAGATCAAGAGTCAGACACTTCATCGACTGAGCCACCCAGGAGTTCCTGGATCAGTGACTTTTAAATGAGTTTTACTATAGAGCACCATCTCCAAACAAAATCGTATGCAGAAACTCAGTAGAAAACACACAAAGGCAAAGCCACTGAGGTTGAAGTGGAGGTTGGGCATAGGTGTGGTGGGTGAGGGACCAGCTGGGCCCGGATAGCCCCCACTCACCTCTGCAAATCACAGCTACTGCCCTCCGTGTGAGAGGGGCCTGCTCAGCGTTACGACTCTACATTCATTTGTTGAACTGAAAATCCAAAGGAACTGAAATCAATGTTTTGATTCAATTGCAGACTAACTGAAGTTTAAATTTTAGGGGCGCCTGGGTGGCTCAGTTGGTTAAGCGTCTGGCTCAGGTCATGATCTCACAGTTCGTGGGTTCGAGCCCCACGTCGGGCTCTGTGCTGACAGCTAGCTCAGAGCCTGGAGCCTGCTTCAGATTCTGTGTCTCCCTCTCTCTCTGACCCTCCCTGCTTGTGCTGTCTTTCTCTCTCTCTCAAAAATAAATAAAAAATATTTTTAAAAATTTAAAGTTTAAAATTTAAACCCATTCCAAAACTGGTCAACGTCTTTGAACTGGAATGAAATCCACATTATTTCCCCAGTTTATTGTTTTACAATAAAATCCAACCCACCTATGAATTGAGCTTTACCCTAATAGTCATTTCCTTCTGCCTGAGTTCCTGAAAATACACTGTCCAGACAGACCAGTCCACGACCATTCTCTCCAGCCAGGGCCCCTGGCAGGAAGTGTGGCAGACAGGGCCAGAGGGCGTGATGCCCACTAACTGCTCGCATTTGCTGAGCCTCGGCAGCCTTTGGGCACCTGACCGCCCCTCCCACAGCCTGGGGAGAACCCAAGCTAGCCCGCCTTCACCCTGCCCCCCTGTGTGTCCAGGGTGTTTTGCGGTCCCAGGGTTGAAGGCATTTGTCCCTCCTGGCCTCGGACTTGACAGGGTTTGCGCCGACCCTCTGCTCCAGGCCACTGGCCATCGCTGATCCTTGCCTGGTCATCGTTCCTGCTCACAGAGCCTCCAGCACAGCTCTCAGCAAAGGCTGTGGCTTCCTCTGGTACCTTCCAACCTGCTTCGCGCTATCCCGGGAATGCGGGGCTTCTGTCCCTTCATCTACCAGACAGCTTCCTTGGGACCCAGTTTGTGACTTGGACACGGCATTTGGGAGCAGGAGATGTGAGTTCAGATTTTAGCTTCCCGCGTAGTGCTGAATGACCTGAGCAAACACATGCACACGCACACACCACACGTACGCACACACACATGCACGCACACGCACACACAACACACACACTGTCTCTCCTCTTTTTCCAAGGTCCAACTGACTGGCAAGAGGACCAGAGGCAGCGTCAGAGGACTTAACAAGCATCTTAGCTTTCAGAGCGGCGTCTCAGAATGTGCTGGGCTGCCGTCCAGAGGCGGCCTGGCAGAGCCCACACCTGCACGGCGATGATCTATTTGCCTGTCTGTCTGTCCTCTAGACTGCAAACCGCCTGCCCCCAAGGACAGATCTGTTCCCTCTGCCTCCAAGTGCGTGTTTAATGAATGACCCATCTCTCTTCATTCAGAGAGATTTACTGAGAACTTATTATGGTCTGGGCACTCTTCCAGGTGTCGGAATATAGCCGCGAGCAGAACAGACAGAAATCTTTCATACAGTGTTTTGTGGGAGTGCCTGGCTGGCTCAGTCCATGAAGTATGCAAGTCTTGATCTCAGGGTTGTGAGTTCGAGCCCCACACTGGGTGTAAAGAGTACTTAAAATTTTTTTAAATTAAAAAAATCTTTCCCTACACAGTACATATGTATCTCATGGGAAAATGGATAACTGGGTGGGTAGAGGGTTTTGTGTTACTGTGGTTTTGTGTGGTTTGGGTTTTTTCTTCCCTGGGGTATCCATTACGAAACCCACTTCCTCCTACACTAATTCCATCTTTCCTTCCTAAGCCCCACAATGGAAGAGGATGAAATAGAAACGCACTTCTGGAAAATGAAAGCAGGAAGCTGATACCTGTGGGCGACCGGATTTATGCTAATAGAAGGTTCCGGGGCAGTGCTGTGGATGGCACCGGCGCAGTCCTAACCAAGTTGGCTTTGACGGGAGCCAAAGATTTCTGCGGCAGCTCCAGCCCCCCCCCCCCCCCCAGCTCTCTGACCCCCAGCCCTGTGGGTTGACAACTCCCAGCCCAGGCCCGCTCCATCCAAGGGGGGCTTGCAGAGACAGAAGCGGGGCATCACTCAGTTATAGGACCATCACACAGGAGTAGACAGGGCGAGTCCTACCATCCTCTCCAGCTCTTAAGACCCCGCTGTGGCCCCCAGAGCAGGGGTCCTGGCTCAGCTTGAAACACTGGTGCTCAGTCACGGGAGACGAGACCAGCTTTTGGGGGAGAGGGACTTCCCAACCCTGGCCAGCTTTGCAACACCCCCTCCTGCATGTCTGGGCACCCCAGAACATTTCTCGTCTTTTCTTTTCCTCATGTGAATGCCAGCCAATACGAAGAAATTAAAAAGTGGCTTACACTCCACCTCCAGGATTGATTTCTTAGCGGGAAAAGACAGGGCAATTCACAGGGGTAATTTACTGGGTGCATGCACCTCGCCCCATGGTCCCGGCCATCCTGGGCTACGTCAGACCCCTCACTTAACAGGTCACACATCTGCACCATCGCCCTCTCCGTTCCAGCGGGAGCCCTCATGAAGTCCCCATATGAATGCAGAAAGCAAGAGTGCCATCAAAACACGCAGCCTTGAAAAATTCTTGTGTCACTCCTAATGCACCAAAACTACAATGGTTGGGGCAGCGGTGGCGGGGTCGGGGGGGGGGGGGATTCGGGACATAGCAGAGGGCTTCAAAAATCACATTTCCTCACCCTAGGACACTGCCCACCTACAATTTGCTCTGACTGTCTTTTTGTCTGTTTCAGAGAAATATGAATCACGGTTAAATTCTACTGAATAAACAAGTCATGTTTTAAAGTTCTGCAAAACCTACAATTTCAGAAAGGCTTGATGTGGTCGACACTAAATTGATTTCAACACATCCTATTTCCGGTCTAATGCTGGGTTCCTTTCATCAAGAACAAATGCACTCATAATGGCTTGATTCTAAGTGAATGGACTCAGTATAAACACATAGGAAGCACCAGCACTCACATTAATTTTCTTCCTTTTTTAAGTAAAATGACATGGCGTGTTTTACTTCTCAAAGATTAATTTCCCATAAAGTTTTCACGCACATTCATCTGAGGTCTGCAAGTCTGAATAATCAAGCTACACCCCACTCTGGGGTTTTTGTTTTAAGGAGCAACAGAAAGCTGCTGCCCGCTGAGGTCAGGAGGCTGACCGGGGTGGCCGAGCCCCGGTCCCGGGGGGCTGGAGGGGAAGCTGGGAAATGCACATCCTAGCATCTGCTCACTGAAAACTGACAGCCCGCTCGCCCTGGATCAAGGCTCAAACATTCCCACTGTCATAGGAACTCGGAAGGACGCCACAGCCATAAAACAAATTGCACCGAGGATAAAGGTTTATTTCCTGCAAACAAAACTACTATGTATTTGGTTTACAAGGATCATGACGAGGGGGCCTTGGGTGGCTCCGTCAGTTAAGGGTCTGTCTCTTGATTTTGGCTCAGGTCCTGATCTCACACTTTGTGAGATGGAGGCTCACATCAGGCTACCACTGACAGTGCGGAACTTGCTTGGGATTCTCTCTCTCCCTCTCTCGCTGTACACCCCCTCTCTCAAAATACATAAATAAAAATTTTTTTAAAAAGGTCCGTCACAAAACTATACATGTCATAAAATTCTGTAGGACTATTTCCCAAAAGAAAAAAGAAGGGTGTGTGCAAACACAGGTGAAATCCAAATAAGGCCTAGTTTCGTACCAATGCCAATTTCCTGTGGTCATATAAGAGGCTATCTTTTGGGGACGCTGGGCGAAGAATTTACTGGTGACACCAATTTTGTGTACAACAAACGTCTGTACTACATTTGCAACTTCTCCGTGAATCTGTGCATTTCAAGATGAAACGTTAAATGTGAGGGCCGGGCGGAGCGGAAGCAGGCATGTTAGCCACACTGGTGAGGGTATAAACCGGCATAGCTTCTCAGGAAAGTCACCTGGCGGTATCCATCAAAACGCAAAACGCACTGGCCCAGCAATTCCATTTCCAGGGATCCAGTTTGCACAACTGCTTGCCCATGTGCCTATAGAATGTTCTTTGCTGCATTTTTGTCATAGAAAAAAAAAAAGGAAGCAAAATAAATCTCCATGAGTAGGAAAACAATAAGTGAATGTGGAATGTCTGTATCATGGAAACTGTATGATCATAAAAAGAACAAGGCAGCTCACTAAAGAGATGTAATGTGAACTATGAAGTGCAGTCACAGAATAATCGGGATATGGATAGGAACACGGTACTTACCTAAAAGCTTGTTTACACAGACACACTTTATGAGGTTGGATAAGCATGGGGACTGTCTGCAACCAGACACCCCAAATGGTTCGCGGTGATTGCTTCGCAAAGATTTTTTTTTTTCTTTTGGGAAATAGTTCTACAAAATTTTAGCACATGTATCACTTTCTTCTGGGAAAGAAAGCTCTTTAGTAGGGGTAATAAAAGGTTACTTTCACTTTGTTTGAAATAAACTACAGTGAGAATGTGTTGCTTTTACAATTGGAAAAACAATAGAAATGCAAAAGAGAAAGAGACCATGGACACAAAAAAGAAAAAGAAAAGCTATCAGCAGAGGGCAAAGGCCCTACTTGGGATGGGCTGACTCCTAAAGCCACCGGAAGGGAAGGCGGCTTAACCCAAGTGGCCCCAGGCACTGAAGGCAGGCCACCTCCCCCACCAATCCTGGCCCCTCCCCAGGACAGAATCGAACATCCCATCCCAGCCAAGGGATCTGCAGAGCCTTCCCTTGGAGGAGTATCCTTCTCTTTTCCACTGTTAGACTTGATCATGTGACTTGCTTCAGCACCGAAACGTGAGGAGACACGCAAAGTTTGAGCAGACGTTTTAAGAGCCCTGGCGTGCTCCCCCCAGCTCTGTTGCTCTTTTCTCTCCATGTGCTCCTGACAGTGGCTGCTCCCTCAGTCTGGGTCCCAGGATGAAAAAGACACATGTCGCAGAGCAAGAGACAACTGGCTGCCATCATGTAACAGGAGGGAGAAACCACAGTGCAGCAAAGCACTGAGATGTGGGGATGTTTGTTACACAGCCTTACCTCGTGAGAGATGATACATGAGCAAAGAGCACCCCCCAAAAAAAGTATTTCTTGGGGGCATATTATGTGAAGAACCTATAGTTAAGGGGTCAAAGGGTGAGCACAGAGAACTTGAGAAGCGCATGCACTGCAGGGGATCAAAATATGCCATGCCCAAATATGCCACTTTGGCATAAGAACTATTTTGGGCAGGAGGCAAATGAGAAAAAAAAACCATGAAGGACAACCCCTTCCCAGAGTTTCCCTTAGCTAAGTGCAGAAACTTGTGGAAAATGGGACGGCCATCAATCCTTGCTATCAGTTTCCTCTTATATTTATCTTCCCACAGTTTGCTGTTCTTAGAAATCTAATAGTGTCTTCCTTCATCTTGTCATTTTTTTACTAACTTTCTTTGCTGAGATGCTAGAGAAGTCCACTGGCGCCACATACTGCCCCTCTGAGCTACTCTTCCTGAAGTTTCTCTCGTGCAAGGTGACGCACACAGTACAAATGGATTTTTTTTCTTGTTAACCGACCTTTTGTTGGTCTAACTTAACAGAGCCCCAGTCTGAGAACCTGCAAGGGTAGAAGGAAAACAACTGTTTTCCTCCCCTACAGTGTCGTGTGCTTGAGGAGATGACACTCACACACACAGACACACACAGACACTTGCTTGGGGCTCACAGAGCAGTGCAGTGTCGTGTGAAAAGCCTGGCAGGGAGGACAGGGAAGGGGCAAACCATAAGGGCCAAGCCTCACGTACACCTCTCTGTGTCAGGGTCTCAGGCACATAGGCACTAATCCAGCTGAATCAGGGAGTTCTCATAAAACAGCAAAGCAATCACTAACAGTCTAATCACCCTTCCCTTTAAACCAAAGGTTCCGAGAAAATACGCACTGCCTAGCGATTCTGAACTTTTTGTCACTAGGATGTGGACTTTCCATAGTGTGGAGGAGCCATTCTCGGACGACACGCTCCGTGTCTCTTAGAAATGACCGGAGCATGAACTGTATGTCCAGAAGCCACCTCTTTCTCTTTTGAACAAGGCACATCTTTGTGCGAAATGCATTCTCTTAAAGGAGACAAAGGGACGTGAACTGGATGCAGAGTACAGACCCCAAGTTCCCCTCACCTCTTCATTCGCCGGGTTACCACAGTTCATCCGTAATCTGCGCTGCTTGTAATTTTCTCTTCCGAATCTGGACGTTTCTGTTTAAAATCCTCCGCCCGCCCCTTTTTGAAAAATAACGCAAGTAAGCCACTATTAGGTCCCTTGGTTAGAAATTCAAACCCATAAGTCCATCAAGCAACATGTGAAAGTCTGCCTTCACCGCGCTCCTCAGCCCTCTCCCCGGGAATCCACACCTGCTCTTGAACCCCCTTGCGGTGCATGTGCCCACACAGAGAGGGTATGTGCATTCATGTAGAGCCTTTGTTTCCTTCCCTCCGTCCCTCCTTCCCTTCTTTCCTCTTCCCTCCAGAAATGGGAAGCATGAGAATTGTTTTTCTACCACTTACCATTCTTCTTTTCTTCTCTACTCATTTCTAGGACAAACATCCCGAGATTTGAACTTATTTACTTGTCTGTTTGTTGTCTTTGGCTACCGTGGACACTAAACTCATAAAACACCCCATGTGTTGAGTTTTGCCAGGGGCACCAATGGTCAGGAGGACTATGGTGGGCTTGCCAGGAAGTTATTCAAGGCAGCCGTGGGCAAAGGTGGCACCAGACTCCTCCATCTGGTGATTTGAGGAGTTGAGTCTTATGGAGGAAGCACGCAGGGTATCCTGCAGGTCCTGCATTTCCAGAAGGGACTGGAGAGCCTTGATCCTGCACTGGATCTGTCTCGTCTGAGTCCCTGGGATTCTCAGCTGACTTGACTATGATCTCACTACCCTCACACCCATCCACATGCTTCCCATTCCCCCCACCCCTCCCCCCAGACCCCCACACCCCCACACCCCTGCCCAGACCATAGCAAGATCCCTTAGCTGAGGCATCAGGCAAGTTGGTGGGAAAAAAATGTTCCCGTGTGTTTCTATGCAACAAAATCAAGTGTATGTGTAGGTGTTCTGTGTTTTTACAAACTCTCCTCCTTGGTTGTTATAAGATTAAAACAATTTTCTCCCTCAGTAAATGCTTCCCTTCAAATCACTGCAAGCACATAATTCACCAGCCCATTTGCGGCTTCTATTTTCTTGGAGTCGGGAGGAAAGCATGATTGTGGCCCTGTTTCTTTCTAAGAGGCCAGGGTTGAGCAAGTGATGGACAAGAAGAAGTAATGTTTCAATGACATCTCTGATCAATGTTTCATTTATTCTGAAGTTCAAAAAAGATAGGTGAGCATCGTAAGTCCTTTGGGGAGGCAGAGATGGTAGGTTTTGAGGTAAATTACTCTTTTATCCTCAGTAAATTTAATGGACACTTTCATTAAAACTACAGGGAATTTTAAGGTAGTTCTATCCCTATCTTAAAACCATAGTTGGGGATTTTTTTTTTAATGCCTGGATCATTTTTGTTGCTGAGAAATCTAAACATTTCAGAGACGTGGCGCACTTTGTTGTCCCTAGCCGTTATGGAGAATTCTCGTGCACCTGAGGACACAGACAGACACATTACTTACAATCACAACAGATTTCAGAGGGAAATGCACACAAAAGGAGAAAATTAAAAAGCCTGCCTGGCTGATGTCAGCAAGGATACCAACTTGTGTTTATCCTTAAAAAAAAAAAAATTCACCTGCCACTGATCAGCGATGCCAGTTTGCTACCATGCTATTGAAAATGCATTCCTGCTGACTGTAAACTGCTCCACTTACGTGACTGTTTACATAATTACACAGTGAAACATTGCAATCTTTTGGGTTTAATACATGTTTTAACAAGCCCTTCAACTGCAGCGCAGGCTTCTATAATCAAATCAAGTCTTTTCAATTAAAACACAATTAGAAAAGGTGTCACGGTGTCACCGTTACACTTGGCTGCGTGAAAAGATTCAAGGATCGTCTGGCTGGAAAGCTGAGCTAAATCAGCACGCCTGAGCTTAGATGCCGTGTCAGGCGACCGGCGAGGGCACCTGTGGGCCTCGCTCCCATGTGAGACATGCAGACCATCGTCCTTGGGCCACTTCTGTGTGATTGACAGAGGACTACAGATGAAAACCCCCAGTGCCCTGGAATGGTTGAAGATGCTTGTGGCTCTGAGCTTGAGCCCAGGTGCCAGCGAGCAAGTCACGGACCAGGAGTGGTGGGCATAAGGTTACCTGGGAGATACCTGCCTCACCCTGACATCAGTTACAGCATGTGGGATTCTAGAAACCATTTTACACACCACCTAATCTCACTGGTTCATTTTAGAGATGTAGAACAGGGGCTCACCGGGGCTCCGTGATTTGACAAAGACCATAATGTGTAATCACTCTGTGAAATGAAGTGAAATGAGTAACCCACCTCTTGTCCCAACCTAATGATCATTATCTAGTTAGAGCCGACACACCAAGAACACTAGTCACGGAGCAGAGGGTGGTCTTCAGGAGAGATGGTCCAGTTCCTTCTCATGGCTCAGTCAGATATGGAAGGTTAGTGCAGTGGGTTGAATAAAGCCTTCAAAAAGAAGTGTCCATCAAATCCCTGAAACCCATGACTGTTATATTTGGGGGGAAAGGGGTCTTTGTAGATATTAAGGATCTTGAGATAAGATCTCCCTGGATTAGCTGGATGGGGCCTAAATCTAACGAGAAGTATCCTTAGAAGAGGCACGTGTAGGAGGCACGGAGATGATGTGAAGATGGAGGTAGAGATTGGAGTGACACAGGTGTGGGCCAAGGGGTACTGGGAGCCACAGGAACCCACAACAGGCAAGGAGGCATTCCTCCCTGGAGGCTCCAAGGGCATGGCAGCCCTGCCTCCACCTCAATTTTGAATTTCGGGCCACAGAACTGTGAGAGAGCAAACGTCTGCTGTTTTAAGCCCCCCAGCACGTGGTAATTTGTTACAGCAGCCACAGAAAATGCATACAGCTGGCCAAATGCAGTGGCCACGTGCTGGCTCATCTCTCTGCCCAGGGAGGCTGTCACAAACTTCCATATCCTGGGATGGCACATCTCTCCTAGTAGGTCAGGGCACTGCCACAATTTCCCTATGACATGCACGTGACTGTGCCACTTTGCCCATGAGAGAAGCGACGCTCACAGAGGTGAATTGAATTGTCCGCGATTACAGAAGTTTGGAGCAGATCTGTGATCCTCAGGCTGTCAATGCCTCCTCCGGCACTGCTGTGGCAGACATCACTAATCGATCACGGCACTCTTTCAGACTGACACTAGCCCTTGTCCTGCGGTCTTTCCCAGCACAGCATCCTGGAAGGCCATACAAGCTATGAGAATTATCGGGCAAGTGCGCCATTCCTACCACACAGTCGAACAGGTGTTAGGGCACTGGGAAGGAGGGGAGCAGCTAGGAAATTAAAGAGGATTTGGGGGAAGTTGAGAGGCAAGCTGGGCCATGTAACTTCCTTCTCTGTTGATCACCCTTAGACACCTTTGGTAAAAACCCACATAACCGCAATCCTTTTGAAGTCTGATGTCAGTGTCCTGGGATGTAATACGGTGGCAGGCTGATGGCCAAGTTGAGCACTGTCATGACCTCATGAGCACATGTGAAGCACTAGCAAGTCCATGGGCGCCTTGGGGGGACTCAGTTGGTTGCGTGTCCGACTTCGGCTCAGGTCATGATCTTGCGTTCGTGGGGCTCTGTGCTGACAGCTCAGAGCATGGAGCCCACTTTGGATTCTGTGTCTCTGTCTCTCTCTGCCCCGCATCTGGCTTGCACGCTCTCTCTCAAAACTAAGTAAACATTTTAAAAAAATTATTTTTAAAGAAGCACTAGCAAGTCCTTCAGTCATGAGGGCTGACAGAAGCCCGTGGGGCTTTAATGCAGCATTGTCCTAAACCTGTTTATTTCTAGAAGATCTCTTTGCCCAGTTCAAGGTCAGTTGTTCCACAAAACAGTTTTTGATGCAGTTATGACAAGATCCACAATTATCCTGCCATCTTTCTTTATTCTAATCATGGTTTAAAAGTGCCTCTTCGGGTGCCTGACTGGGTGGCTCAGTGGGTTGAGTGTCCGACTTCAGCTCAGGTCATGATCTCACGGTTCGAGAGTTCAAGTCCCACGTCAGGTTCTGTGCTGACAGCTCAGAGCCTGAAACCTGCTTCAGATTCTGCATCTCCCTCTCTCTCCCTGCTCTTCCCCCTGTCTCTCCCTCCTTCAAAAATAAACATTAAAAAAATAAAAAAGAAAGGTGCCTCCTCTCTGAGCATCTGGGTGGGTCAGTCGGTTAAGCATCTACCTCTTGGTTTTAGCTTGGGTCATTATCTCACAGTTTTGTGAGTTCAAGCCCTGCATGGGGCTCTGTGCTGGCAGTGCGGAGCCTGCTTGGGATTCTCTCTCTCTCCTTCTCTCTCTGCCCCTCCTCCACTCATGCTGTCTCTCTCAAGATAAGTAATGTTTAAAAAAAGATTCTAAAAGTGCCCTCCTTTGGAGGACAGATGGCTGTTTAAGTCCGGCTGGTCCTTGACTTTTATATGCATAAAAGTCACTCTCCTGTGCAGCATTTATCATGGACCCCCTCCCCCACCTTCCCACGTCACACTCAGACTTCCTGTAGCAGCAAAGGTTTCAGGCACGGTGCGGCCACCGCCCCCTCCCCCGCCCCCCGCCAGGCAACAGTTGAGTGGGGTTCCCCCAGCGGAGGGTGGAGAGGCGAGGCAGGTCAAGGGTATCAGTAAATTCAGGGGAGAAGAAACCAGCACAAGCCGCCCCTGGGACTATTCATAATGGGAGCTCTCTGCTACTGGGGCTCCATTTCGCCCCTTCACACAGAGGCACCTTGTCCCCGTCATTAAGGGACGGCTCTGGAGTCAGGCACACCTGGATTCAAAGCCAGACCTGCATCTTTCTAGCTTGAGTTTGGTCAACTTCCTAAATGTGTCTAAGGTTCAGTTTCCTCATTTACGAACTCTGAGCATCAGCATTTGCGTTCTCAGGGGAAGAGTAGGATTAAACGGAAGGGGCCAGTAAAGCGAAAGCCCGTTGCGTGGCATACAGTAAGTACCCAGGATGAGAAAGAGGAGGATGTTTCTAGCAGCACACATCAGCCACGCAGCCGACTGTCTCATTCTAGGATCCGGGAGCCCCGGTTCCCGGACTAGCCACGCCCAGGCGGGAACTGCTCTTTACTCTCTGGCGCCTCTCCAGGCTGCTCCCTGCTACTGCGTCTGCTCCAGAGGCCCCTTCCCGATAAAAGGGGCTTGGTTAGTGAGGCTAGTGAGGCATGGTGTAGACACTCTCCCAGACTGATGCTTCTCTTGGGTGTAAACAGAACTGAAAGAACGTGGAATTCAGAGAGACAGCGGGCAGCCCTCTCAACTCTTACGGGCCAACTGCAGAGGCTCCCCGGGCAGGGAGACAGGTGGGTAGTGGATAGCTGTGCGGCCAGAGAAGAAAGCAACCCCGGGAGCACTGGGGGGGGGGGGGGGGGGGGGGGGGGGGGGGGGGGGGGGGTGTCTCAGCAGAGTGTGAACCTGGAGCCGCACTTAACAAACAAAGCCTCTAGCCCGGTGAAGGCCAATTTCGAGGCCATGAGGTGTGTCCTGGGCGTCCGTAGGGGTCTCTTCTTTTGTTTCGTTGCCCCCCTGCTTTGGACACTCACTTCCCTTATTAATTGTGATTCTCTAGCTTTCCCCTCCGACTTGGGGATTAAATGCCGAGCTGGCAGGAAGCGCTCTCGAAGCCCAATGGCTGCAGCAGCCTTGCATTTGCAAACGTTGTTCCCAGAGACCCACTGCTCGGCGGCCCTTCGCCCGCGGCCCGCACTTCCATTTAACTGACCTTTTGCCATTATAGACATTATCAACCCCATCGGTAGGTGCTAATCCCCCGTGATTGGAACAGGATTGTTTTTCCCCCCCTCTCCTTCCACCACCTCCCTCCCCTTTGAAGGTAAAGTTATGTTTCGAAAGAGCTCTTGCATGTATATACACTGTTTTTAGAAGCAGAGCACTTTCATATTCAGTATTTGATTTGGAAAAATTAAAAATGAGTGTCTCAGGGGACCTGCAGACCATCTGATCCAGTGGTTCCCAAAGTGTGTGCTTCCGTGGCCAGCGGCACCAACACTACCAGGGAACTCTTAGAATTGCCATATTTCTGGCGCCGCGACAGACCTCCTGAGGCTCTGGGGGTGAGGCCAGCAATCTGTTTTTACAGGCCTTCCAGATGATTCTGGTGCATGTTCAGGTTTGAGAACCACTGTACTAATAAGATTTCCTCTCCAGCTCCTCCCCATCTAACAGATGAGAAAGCTGAGCCCCACAGTAATGTGGTCAAGGTCATTCACTCATTCATTGCACAAGTATTGACACTGTGCTAAGGGATCAGGAATCTATTAATGAAAAAGACAAATGTGGCCCCTGCCTCCATGGTACTTACTTCCTACAAAGAGAAAACAAAGACGACAACCAGAGATTGGAGTTAGTGCCATGAGGGAACCAAACACGAGGAGAGGAATGCACTTGACTGGGGAAGAGGTCCTGGGATAATAAGGTGGTCAGGGAAGCCTTCTTGGAGGAGGTGACGTTTGAGTTGGGTCTAAAGGATGAGCTGGAGCTGGCCAGGTGGACAAGCGAAGGCACAGGCCACAGCTTATGCAAAAATGCTTTGGAGTGAGAAAACCCTCGGCCTCTTCCAGAAACAGAAATGCTGGTGTGCCTACAGCTTGGTGAGTCAGGAGAGCGGTGACAGAGAGGCGGAACAGTGAGAAAGAGAGAGATAAGACAGAGAGGTAGGCTGAGGCTACACAGGCCTCAGGGAGCCCACTCCTTGGTCCCGTAAGACTCAGGTGAGGGCTCCTGGCCCTCAGGCCACCCCCACAGGGCTCTGCCCTACCGCCCCAGCTGCCAGAGGGGCCTCATGCCTGCGCCACCCCACCCAGCCTCTGCTTGGATCCTCCAGGACTAAGAAGCTCTCACAATCTCTCAAACCTGAAGCAAGGTAACTTGTCCAGCTCTGGAAAGTCCTAACTGGTCTTTGTTTACATTGAGTTTGATTCTGATTCATCATTCCTTCAGGTATTTAAGGAAGTGGTCAGCTTGCCCTCCCCGCCCTTCAGGGTCAAATCTCCACGTGGAAGTCTGTCTCTGCCACTAAAGCATGACCCCTGGGACTCAGTTCCCTCATCTGTAAACCAGACATGATGTAACAACCCTTCCCATGTAGGTCTGCTGTGATGTGTGAGTGACATAAAGCACATGAAGGGACTCAGCAGGTGTCCCGTGAAGACTAGCCGCTATTGTAGCTCCGCCCGGGGACCTGCTTTCCACTCACTGTCACACCTACATGGTACCCTCGATGTGGCCACCCGTGTGGCCCGGCCCGAGCCGAGCGGGCCTATTCCCTCCATACGCCTTCTGGAATGACAGCAGAGTCTGAGTGGGAAAGAGAGAGAGAGAGAGAGACAAGGCTGGTCATGGGAAAGTGGCCCTTTGTCCTTAGGTCCTGCGCCTGTGACCTAAGCACCCTTTGTGCATCTGACTGCAGCCTTAGGAAGAGAACATGAACGTCACAGTGTCAGGAAAACCGAAGCATCAAGAACAGAAGGGCGAGCGTCTTCTGCGCACGAGGGGGTAGCTGGCGGCAGACCATCTTCCCCCCGGAGAGCCGCACAGGAGCCGAGGTCATGTACACACCCTCTGCTTTTGAACCAAAGCACGGGAATCTGTGTATCCCTAACCTGTTATTTATTTATTTATTTATTTATTTATTTTGAGAGAGACACAGTGTGAGCGGAGGAGGGGCAGAGAAAGAGGGAAAACCCCAAGCAGGCCCCGCGCGGTCAGTGCAGAGCCCATGCAGGGCTTGAACCTGTGGAACTGTGAGATCGTGACCTGAGCCAAAACCAAGAGTCAGGCTTAACCGACTGAGCCATCCGGCCACCCCTATCCGTTTTTTTGTTTTTTTTTTAAATTAGTAGTTTCAACTCACTTCAGCCTTTTGAGATCGCCGTGAACCCGGTGGCCCCCGTGAATCCCCGTGAATCAGCCGTCCTCTCCCAATCTGTCGCCTGTGGACTCGGCCGGAGGGGTGGATTTCCTCTGCTTCAGATCCCAAATGCAAAGTTAAACACAAGAGCATGCAAACAAAAGCGTAGGGAAGGGCCTGGGAGGCTGGCACCGCCCTGGCACAGTGGACTGTCTGAGGACACACGCATGGGTGGGGACCCTGCCGTTTCCCCCGGTGCTGCTCGCCCCACGTGTCCACGCAGCGGCCGGTTGCAGACTAACTTTCCAGTGTGTTCTGCTTGCTGCTTGTCCATCTCCTGAGCACGACGCTCAGACCAGGGCTGCATCCCTGAGCAGCGCATCCATCGGACAGAACAGGTCCCTGTGAGGACTCGTGTTTCTGCTCTGGCTCTGGGCCCCCACACCCCCAAGGTGGAGCAGTTGTGCTGTTTGTGACAACAAACCTTGATGAAGCCTCGGTTCTGGGCCAGGCACCTGGCTGAGCTCCTTACACGTGTCAGTCTCCCAAGGATCCTCGCCGGTGGAGGGCATTTCTTCATTTCATGAAAGAGGAGATTGGAGGCTTGGAGAAGAAGTCACAGGTGGAGCTCGCAAGGGGCCTCTCCTGACACGTGACTGTCATCTGATTGCATGGCACTCAGGCTTAACGCCATTGGTTCTGTCCTATCAGAAGCTGCCTGCGGCTCTAGGCATCTACTCTCTCTGACACCGCCGAGCACCGAGCCCCTGACAGAGGAATGGGTGACGGACATTACAGATCTCCCAAGCGAGGGGAAGGATGCTGGCCACGCGTCAGGCCAGAAGACGCCCCAAATGACAGTTTGATGCACGCCCTCTTGACCTTTCTCAGGACCAACCTCGACTTCATGGTGCCCGAATCATTTCACTGAAGGAACCAGTGGATCAGGTGCTCCATGTTTTAGGCTCTAGACTTAGCAGCACGTGGCTGATGTGACATGAAGTGACTGGAGGCCTAAGAGATGCCATCTTGCTGGCACGAGACGGCTCTGAAGTCTAATTCGACTCGGACTGTGTGGCCTGCGTGGCCGTGGGCCCCAGGAACACCTGCCGCTCACTGCAGGAATGTTGTTTAAGTGGAGCTTTTCCTCCTCCTCAGGGCGGCTGAAGTCTTTCTAATGAGAAATGCCAAGCCCAAGGTTGCCTCAAGCCTCAACAGAGTTTTTTGGACCAAAGATTCCCTTTGAGGCTGAAAGTTACAAAATGCTTCCAACTTCACATGTGCTCAGCTGTTTTGTTGCGGCTGAGTTTATTTTTCAAATGGGAAAGCAATCCTTGGGCTGTTTCAAAGTGATTCACAAATTGGTGGGTGAGGGGGTGAAAATTCAGTCCCCTGAAGAAGACAGAACTAAAACAGTATTTCAGATCAACTATACTGTTGAATGCTGGAAGTGAAATCTGTAGCTTGCCGGAATTAATCCGGATTGCTAATTCTAAACTGTATCCCAGAGTCAGGCAGGCTTTAACAATTACCAGAGCCTGCTCCTCCCCCGTCCTCCATCCAGATTGCCTTTTTATTTGTTTTTTTTTTTTACACAATTAACAAATGGAGAGATCCCATCTGCCATTTTTGCCTAGCGATCTGGAATTGAAACTTCCGTCGCTGGTGGCTTGTGACTTTGCCCAGCTCTCTAGAAGCTTCTGAGGTCTATTTTTTTTTCTAACAGGGGCTTTGTCTGTAGTGAATGAACCCTGACTACAAAGCCGGCTTGCTTAAAACAATGGAGTTACAGAGACAATAGGAACCAAGGTGGTGGCTTAGTGTGCTGAGCACTAACCCCCAACACAGCCATCTGATGCTGTCAAGTTCAGGGACGGGATGCTGTTCTATTCACTCCTTCAGTGGCTCTGGGAGAGGAAATCAGGGCCCGCTCCGGCACCCTCTATCCACACATAATGATTCTGTTTCAGGTTCCCCTGTGCCCCACCACTCCTGGCGACAGGCCAGGCTGCCGGCAGAATGAAGAGAAGGGGAGAATTGAGACCACTGTTTGAGTATTTCAGGCTCCTCTTCACCTACTCCCCCACCCCCGCCAAAAATACCTCTGCCTCAAAAATGTGGGTCATTCAAGATAATCCGCGGAATGTGAAGACAGTCTAAGATCACCTCACTGCTTTCTGTGAGAGAGCTGAAAGCAGCAACGTGCCCTCGGTTGCCTGGGTCAGATGCCTGGCAGCCCTCCTGGATTTCACACCGTAGCCAATGAGGCACCGACCTCCATGATGACACTCGTCCCCAGCTCCCTTGTCCTCTCCAGTGTCTCTGCAGGGTGAGGACCTCATTGCCTCCTGCCTGGGCTGCTGCGTCAGGCCCATCTGATCCCCATGCCCACCTCCCCACCCCACCCCCATCTTGCCCCTGTCACAAACTGCCACTGGATTTCTCCAAGTAGGAACAAACCTGAGCCCATGGGTCCTCTCCACGGGAGCTTGGCTGGCTCTCCCTGAGCCACAGGAAAGTCTGACCTCCTTGCCCTGGCAGAAGACCTCCATACGCCTGAGAACCAACGAACCTCACTGTCTCTTCTAGCCCCTGGAAACTTCTGCCTCAGCCCAGGGAGCCCCAGCTTCAGGGGCAGCCCCCGTCACCCGCTCCTCCTTTTCTCCATTCTGCTCACAGCTGCTCGGCGTCACCACAGCGGGGAAGGAGGACACAGACACGTCTCTACACCCCGCCCCACCAAAGCGGGTGCCACGGCATGTCCCCATAACACACAGACCTGATGTCCTCAGGGGAGAACGCACCTGCCAGAGATGAGAAGTGTTAGAACAAGGAACGTGGCAGGATATGATTCATAAATCATGGCTCCGTACAATCAGTGAGTGTGAACAGCAAAATTTCTTTTGATGAGACAAGAATTAAAAACGAAGGAAAACGGCAGAGGCCAAACGGTGGCAGATAGGCCCCTATCACACCCCAGTGCACCTCCTGGGGCAGGAGTCCGACCTGCTGGCAAACCCACCCGGGGAGCACCTCACCCTGGCCTGTCAGCCCTTCGCCAGCCCTCCCTGCCCCCTGGCTCTTGCCGCCTATCTCTGGGCCTCTCTGACGCTCACAGCTGACTCGCTGCTTTGGCTCCATCTGGGAAAGAATGACAGAAAGACACCCCTCCCCCCGCCCCTCACCTGGGGTCCCCTGACTTTTCCTCTTCCTCACAGACAGCTCGCCCAGGCCCGGCGTCCTGTGAGTCTACACTCTACCTGCAGTGGTTGTTTACTGGTATCAAATTCACGTGTTCTCAGCTCCAAAATTCTGCTTTGGCCGTCCTTTCTGCGCCCAAGGCCCATCACCCACTCTGCCACCCCTCCCCACCCTAGTCTTAGATTTCCCGGATCCACCCAGCCCCTACCCCCAACAAACAGGGAAAAGTGGTACCCATTATTTGTTAGGTAGTAACGAGGGTTATTACCTTGTAATCGGATGGGTAGGAGCTACCTTGCGTACAGTAACCATACGGGGATATCATTATATTAAATAACATGTATTGGGAAAGGACCTTGTGAGGAGGTCCGAATGTGATCCTCTGTGTTCAGAAATAATGCATATGTTTTTCATTGGTAAAGATAGGTTTGTATTGAATCAGCTGCGTTAGAATTAGACAAATATGTCTTCATCAGCGAAATACAGAAAACTGAGGGAAAACAATACATTGTCTGCATTTGCTCAGCAAGACACTTGTTAACGCAGGACTATCAAAGATGAAGAGACTCGTCTTGCCATTTTAGGGGCCCTGATAGAGGTGGGAGGTGGAGTTGGGGATTTGAGCAGAGGACAGTCACTGTGGTCACTGAGGGTGGGAGGGACACAGGATGCACCCGGCCGTGCACGGACTCAGCAGTGGTGTCTGACTGTTGTCACTGGTGTGGCCACAAAAATGGCGGATACACATCAGCCCTCATGACCAGTTGGCACCACCCCCTCTTCCTGGAAATACCTGCTGGGTTTGACTTGCAGGACACTTGGGGGCACCTGGGTGGCTCAGTCAGTCAAGCATCCAATTCTTGATTTCGGCTCAGGTCACAATCTCAGGATTGTGAGATCAAGCACCATATCGGGCTCTGAGCTAAGCGTGGAGCCTGCTTGGGATTCTCTCTCTCTTTCTCTCTGCCTCTCTCTCTTGAAATAAATAAACAAACATTTAAAAAATAACACCTGATTTCTCTCTTCCGTCAATGGCACAGCACCTCAGACTTCACCGTCTGTTTCTCACTGGTGTGAGCTTCAATGTGGGAGCGCCCAGGCACGAGTCCACACACGTCTCTTCCCTATCAGCACTCTCTTCCTGGGGGTTCACTTCCAGGGTCACGGCCTTAAACACCACCTGTGTGGGTGATGCCCCCAACGCTGACATTTCTGGTCTGAGCTCAGCCACCTCCACCTGCAAGTCTAATGGGCCCATAACTCTACTCAACAGGTCCAAACCAGTTGCCCAACCCCTCCTCCCAGAGCCTGCCCTTCCCTAGCCGTCTGCACCTCTGTTACTGTCGACTCCACCTTTCCATTGGCTCAGACCCAAAGGGCTGCCTGGTTCGTGCCTTCCTTCTGCCGCACTCCACGTGCAGTTGCCAGAGATCCTGGGGCCTCCCCTCCAGCCGTTGTCTGCATCGCACCCGGCCACCACTGTCACCAAACCGGCACTGTCTCTGTACCTTGTGAGAGCTTCCCCACAGGCCTCCCTGCCTCTCCTCTGCCCAAACTGTACTCACAGCACAACTTCAAACACGTAGTGGGCTCATCCCACTCCTTCACTCAGGACGCTGGCTTCCCATCTCGGAGGAGAGCTCGGCCTCCCGACAAGGCGCCACGTGGCCTCCTCCCCCAGCTCTGTGGCTTCCTGCTGGACCTCTAACACACAGGCAGCTCCTACCTCAGGAACTTGGCACCTGCTGTTCCTCCGCCCAGCGTGCGCCTCCCTCAGACATCCTCATGGCTTGATCACATACCCTCCTCAGCTCGCTGCTCAGATGTCGCCTTCTCAGGGAGGACTTCCTGGGTTTCTTATTTAAATTCTAGCCCCATGTCCACACCATCATTCTATCCCCTATTCAGCTTTTTTTTTTTTATATCACCTGACCTAGTTGTTAAGATGTACACACATGCACATACACACAAATGTAAGCTCTAAGGACAAGAATTTTTGTTTTCTTCATGGCTGTGTTCTAATGTCTAGAACGGCACCTGGCACATAATAGATGATAAATTAATGATCGTTGACTGGTTTGTGGTTCCGCATTGACTCACCTGAGTCACCTGCCATCTTGACTGCCTGAGAGGTAACCCTGGGCCTCAGAGGCTGGGGCCAAGTCAGTCCTGCCGCATGCCCACTCTGCACAGACAAGAGTTGGACGCACCTGTAAACCTCCTCTGTGCCACTTACATCTCAGGATCCTGGGAGCCCACCATGGGGCCTAGAAACAGTATGAGTAGATAGATCCTTGTCCAACTAATGAAATCCAGGTAGTTCCGGCCAAAGAGGAACCTGAATTAAATGAGATAATGGTTTAAAAGACCCCTTTTCCTGCTCTGCTCATCCTCTGGTGTGCTATTCCACTTTGGGCACATAAGCTGAACACCTATGTTCACCTGAGAACGTGGAGTTTCTAGTACCTTCCCACATTCACACTTGCTCCCATCATTGTCCCCATAGGAAGTTCCTCCATCATCAGTGGAGAAATCAGACAGTGACATCAGAGTAAGTCATTATAAGCCTTGGGTTCCAGTCTTCCCTCCACACTTACCAGCCTTATGCATGACTTTCACCCATGTAATCCTGTTTCTTCATCTGAGGTTAATTCTCTTATAATAAGAGAATAACTGACTCGTGAGTTTGGTACACAGATTCAGAAATGGCTTATTTGGAGAGCCTGGGTGACTCAGTTGGTTAAGCGTCTGACTTTAGCTCAGGTCATGATCTTGCGGTTCTTGGGTTTGAGTCCCACGTGGGGCTCTGTGCTGACAGCTCAAAGCCTGGAGCCTGCTTTGGATTCTGTGTCTCCCTCTCTCTGCCTCTCCCCAGATCTCTCTCTCTCTCTCTCTCTCTCTCTCTCTCTCTCTCCCTCCCTCAAAAATAAATATTTTTTAAATTAAAAAAAAAGAAATTGCTTATTAAAGGAGATTTATGGGTATTGAGCACACAGGAAGCAACAATCATGAGGACCCATTCAGGTTCACAGAATAAAAGCTCTGTCAGATAAATCTTACACCTTTCTTTGATAGGATTACCAGACTGGTAGAAATGAAGCAGATCAAGGATTTATGAATTCAGTAGGGCACTTGAGAAATTCAATGGGGTTGCCATATTGGATTGGACACAAGGAATACTGAATTGGTTACAAGGACCAGTGGGTGGCTTGGGGATGGGTTGGATACTGTTATTTGGAGGCTGAAACTCAATGATCTCAGAGAGAGGTTCTAAGCTCAGGACCTCAAGTCTCTGTCCTTGGCAGAATCCTGTTGACCATTTTTATCACTGGTTTCCATGAAAACTTTAAAGAGGGTGCGTTTACTACATTTGTGAATAGGCTGGTGGACAAAGCTATCAGGACCAGGGTCAGAATCAGCATCCAGAACAATCTCATAGACTATGGACAATGGGCTGAATCTAGAAATATGAAAGGGAAAGGCTAAGGTACTACCTTTGGCTCCGCAGGGCTACGTGCCCAGGTATATGGTGTGGGAAACATGGCATAAACACTAGGAGACTTGAAATGTGTGATGGTTCCTGTTAACATGAGTCAAAGGTGTGAAGTTGCTGTGTAGACCACCCCACTCCACTTCACCCCGTCCCACAAAAAGCTAACTTGGTCTTGGGTTATATTCATGAAATTGTGTCTGTAAGTGTGAGGTGAATCCCACCATACACAGTCCAGTAGTTTTAAGAACGACATTTAAAAACAGATGTGACATGGATAATCCAAAAATGAAACTAAGACCAGTATACTTATGGTTGCATAAAAACAATAAAATATTTAGGAATGAACTTAACATTAGAAGTGTAAAACTTACACTCTGGAAACTAAAACACTGTTGACAGAAATTAAAGAAGACCTAAGTAAATGGAGAGATATCCCACATACATGGATCGGAAGCTTTAACTTTGTTGGCATAGCAATACTCCCCAGTTGATCTACATTTGAGCACAATCTCAATAACAATCCCAGCTGGTTTATTTGTAGGAATTGATAAGCCAGTCCTAAATTCACGTGGAAATGCAAGGGATCTGAAGTAGCAAAACAATCCAGAAAAATGAGAACAAAGTTGGAAGACTCATACTTTGTCATTCCACAGTTTACTGCAGAGCTTCAATAATTAAGACAGCGTGGTGCTGGATAAGGGCAGCCAGATCAATGGGACACACTTGAGAGGTCAGAAATAAACCCTCACAAATAATCAGTCAGAGAAAGACAGATGTCATATGTTTTCACTCATGGGTGGATCTTGAGAAACATAACAGAAGACCATGAGGGAAGGGAAAGGGAAAAAAATAGCCATAAACAGAGAGGGAGGGAGGCAAACCATAAGGGACTCTTAAATACAGAAAACAAACTGAGGGTTGATGGGGGGAAATGGGTGATGGGCATTGAGGAAGGCACTTGTTGGGATGAGCACCGGGTGTTGTGCGTAAGCAATGAATCATGGGAATCTACCCCAAAAACCAAGAGCACACAGTATATACTGTATGTTAGCTAATTTGACAAAAAATTATATTTTAGAAAAAGAAATAAACCCTCACATTTATAAGCAGGTAATTTTGACAAGGGTGCTGACAGGTTAGGGGGAGCCAGGAGAGCATACTTAATAAATGCAGCTAGGACAACTGAATATCATTTGAAACTGTGAGCTGACCTCTACATCACAGCAGATACAAAACCAGACTCAAAACAGACTACAGACCTAAATGTGAGAGGCAAAACTATAAAACTCTTATTAGAAGAAATAAAAGAAGAAGAAATAGACATAATTTCCTGTGACCTTAGATTAGGCAATGGTAGCTTAGATAAGACAACAAAAGAACAAGCAAAAAGAAGACAAAAATAGATAAATTGGACTTAATCTAAATTTAAAGCTTTTGTGCTTCAAAGGACACTATAAAGAAAGTGAAAAGACAACGAATAGCATGGGAGAACATATTTGGAAAAAATGTATCTGATAAGGGAGTATATATATCTGTAATATATTTAAAAACTCTTATAAGCAAATAACAAAAAGATACAAGCAATTTAAATACGGGCAAAGGACCTGAATAGACATTTCTCCAAAGAAGATTCAGAAATGGCCAATAGGCACACGAGAAGACATCAGCATCTACAGGCATCAGTGAAAAGCAAATTAAAGCACAATGATACAGATCACTTCACACCCACGAGGATGACTATAATCAAAAAGGCAGATAATATCCCATGATCCTGCAATTGCACTATTAGGTATTTACCCGAAGAATAAAAAAATACTGATTCGAAAGGATACACGTACCCCGATATTTACAGAAGCGTTATCTACAATAGCCAAACTATGGAAAAAGCCCAAATGTCCATCAACTGATGAATGGACAAAGCAGATGTAATGGAATATTAGCCATAAAAAGAATGAAATTTTGTCATTTGCAACAACATGGATGGAGCTAGAGGGTATTATGCTAAGTGAAACAGGTCATTCAGGGAAAGACAAATACCACATGATTTCACTCAGATGTGGAATTTAAGGAACAAAACAAATGAGCGAAGGGGAAAATAAAAGAGAGAGAGAGAGACAGGCAAACCAAGAAACAGACTCTTACTATAGAGAATAAACTGGTGGTTACCGGAGGGGAAGGGGGGCGGGGGATGGGTGAAACAGGTGGTGGGGATTAAGGGGTGTGCTTGTGATGATCACGAGGTGATGTGTGAAAGTGCTGAGTCACTACCTTGTACACCTGAAACTAATACTACACTGCACGTCAACTAGAATTTAAATAAAATCTCTAAAAAGCACACATAACAACAAGCGTTGGTGAGGATGTGGAGAAATCTGAACCCTCATACACTGCCGGTCGGAATGTAAAATGAGGCAACGGCTTTGGGAAACAGTCTGGCAGTTCCTCAAAAAGTGAAACACAGAGTGACCCAATGACCCAGCAGTTCTGCTCCTAAGTACATACTCCAGAGAAGTGGAAACATGCATCCGCACAATTTGTAAGTATTATTCCTAATAGCTAGGAAATGGAAACAACCCCAATGCCCATCAACGGACTAATGAATAAACAATATGTGATATATCCACACCCTGGAATGTTATTCAGCCATCAGAAGTGAAGCACTAACACAGGCCACAACGTGCACAAACCTTCAAAACACTGTGCTAGAATCTGGGGCGCCTGGGTGGCTCAGTTGGTTAAGCGTTCTTGATTTCAGCTCAGGTTATGAGCTCATGGTTTGTGAGTTTGAGCCCCTCAAGGGGCTCCACGGAGTCAGCTATCAGCATGAAGCTAGCAGCGTAGAGTCCACTCACAGCGCAGAGCCTGCTTGGGATTCTGTCTGCCCCTCCCCACTCAGAATAAACCCATAAACTTAAAAACAAACATTGTGCTAGAATCGAAGAGGCAGTCACAGATCACATACTGTATGCCTGCACTGATATGAAATGCCCATAAAAAGCAGCTCCATAGTGATGGAGAGCAATTAGTAGTTTCCAAGGACTGGGGATTTGGGGGGAACAGAGAGTGAGTGCTAATGGGTATGGCGTTTCCTTTTGGAGTGACGGAAATGTTCTAAAATTGATTTGTGATGGAGGCACAACTCTGTGATACACTGAGTCACTGAATTACACACTTTGTGAAATGCGTGGTATGTGAATTATATGATTAAAAAACACTTATAAGAAGAGGGGGCACCAACACACTGGGTCTCCGGATGACAAAAGGCCGTAAAGTCACATCCTAGGAGGAAAAGGTGAAGACAGTAGAAGTCAAACAGAAAAACTCAGGGAAGAAGCCATCTTCAAATATTCGAAAGGCCCAGATGTGAAAAGGGAGTGAAAAGACCATGTGGTCCGGAAGCGGACTCTGCTCCTCCATCTGGACTGCTCATCCCCCGTCCACACCCCCAAAACTCCTACACACCTTTCATTACTCATTTCATGTTTCTGGTATCCCCAGGGCCGCCCTCCGGGACTCCCTCCCCCCATTTTTGCTATGTGCCCTCCTAGATTCAGAGCACTTCATTTGTAATGACATATTTATTTAGTCACTGAGCTATAGAGTCTGAGGACCTCGCTAACTTACTAGCTCCATGAAGGGACCCTGTTTGGCTTCCATGAACTACTGTCCCCCTAGAACTTTCCACGGTAGCTGGCATTTAGGAGGTGGTTGATAAGCACTGGTTGAATGAATAGATGAAGGAGCCTTAACTCTTAGGAACTACAAGAAGATAGCTTAGGGAAGAACTTTCTGGAATCAGAGCTGCCAAGAGATGCATCGAGCCGCCCTCTGTGTCCTTGCACCTCCCTCCTTTTGGAACTGTTCAAGCATATGGGGGACAAAGGTGTCACAGAGCACATGAAAGCACTGAAGAGATGGTCAGAGGAGATTTCTTTCCCTTCTATTTTAAAATCTCATAAATAGTTCATGGACTCTGGAAAAATTCTAAAAGGTCGATAAGAAAAGTAAGTCAATCAAATCACCCATAATCTCCCTACCAAGTGATGGCCACAGTTTACACACAGTTGTCCCTTGAACAACACAGGAGTTAGAGATGCTGAAGGCCTCACACTGGAAAATCCCCATACAAATGTTGAATCTCCCCAAACTTAACTACTAAGAGGCTACTACTAACCGGGAAGCCTTTGCAATAATATAAACAGTCAATTAACATATGTTTTGTATGCTGTATGTATTATAGACTCTATTCTTACAATAAAATACGCTAGAGAAAATGTCACCAAGAAAATTATAAGGAAGGGAAAATACATTTACAGCACTGTACTGTATGTATCAAAAATAAATCTGCATATCAGTGGACCTGCACAGTTAAAGCCAAGTGGTTCAAAGATCAACTGTACGTCCTTCTGGACACTGGCTGTGTAGTGTTTCATTACATGGACACACACTGCTTTAATTAACATGGGATTATGTGAATCTCTGTACCTCCCATAATGTTTAATCACAGCCCGTAGCTCATATTTATTGGGTATGTAATCAGTGCCAGGCGCTGTGCTAAACACTTCACATGCATTGGATTCCTCTGAAACCCAATGAGGTAGATACTTAATATTATGTACATTTCATATTAGAGACGGGGAAACTGGGGTTTAGAGAAATCACCTAATTCTGTCATGATCATAGACTAGCAAATGCAGAGCCAGATTCAGACTCTCGGGAAGACCCTCCTTATATTGGTTGAATGAATCACTGAATGAATGAATGAATGAATGAATGAGTGAAGGAAGAATTGAGCTTCTCTTAACCAGCTGGTTGGATCTTATCTTACAAAGCTCTGAATCGGAGATCACTCATTTCTTCTTGGGTCACTCTATCTTAAGGCTAAAAGTGGGGTCCCACTCCCACCAGCTGTTGGAGACTCTTCTTCTAGGGGAGCCTCCAGTACCTTCTCGGATGAGCCTCGCCCCAGTCTCTTGTGGTCCGGGCTTCTATCACCCACAGAACCACCGCAGACAGAGCCCACCCCGGCCCCCTGCAGCCACCCGCCCCCCAAGCCACTCTGAAGCTGACAGGGCCCCGGAGCTGCTGCGAGGCTGCTGTGTCCACGTGTCCGCTTCGAAGACGCGGCGCTACGTCCCGCTGGTACAGGCGCTGCCAGTGCTGGTGCCACCGCCACCGCCAGTGCTGGTGCCACTGCCACCGTGCAAGTGCCACCGACACTGCCAGCGCCGGGCGCGCCGCCTCTGCCGCCGCTGCCGCCGTGTGTCACTGGAGCTACGGTCAGCACTGTGGGGGTGGGGCAAGGACAGGGGCTCTCGGGCCCCATTGGCTCAAGCCCTGGTGGGCCCCAGGCAAATGAGGGACGGGCTGAGAGAGGAGATGTTCCCTTCACCAGGGACTGCCTTGGGCTCTCCGGGTAGAGGATTTCTAGGCTCAAGCAAACAGAGTCCTAGAAAGCCCAAGCCACGTTCCCCAGCAGGCTCTAAGCAGGGGTGAGGTGCATCCCCAGCTGGGAGCTACCTCTGCCCACCGGTCCCCCTGCCTATGGCTGAGCTGGCGCCTATGTCCCGCTGCTGTGGAGGCTGAGACGAGCATGAGTGGCCTCTCTCTGAAAATGCCACAGTCTTCATGGGACACATTTGCGAACTCACCTGTGACTCTGCCCTGTTTTCCTTTTAGTCAGTCCTGTATCTCAAGGATGCCATTCATATTTCCTGATTATATATATGCAGGTCTCAGAGGCCATCTTGGAATAAGGCAGGAAATTAGAAAAGTAAAAGATCAAATGAAGAGCTGCGGTATGAATTTATACATACGCATTTTGAAAAGGAAAGCCCATTTTCAACTTTGGTGTGTTTCCTTGGGGATTTTTTCTGAAGACTTCAAACAAGCAGAAATTCTTAGCCAAGTGACCTGGGAGCTCTAGGTGAAAACGGGGCTCCCTCAGGAAGCTTCCTTCCTTCCTTTCTTTTTGTTTATTTATGTATTTTGAGAGACAGCGAGAGAAGTGGCGGGGAGGGTAGAGAAAGAGGGAGAGAGAGAATTCCAAACAGGCTCTGCAATGTGGGGCTCGAACCCATGAACCTGAGATCATGACCTGAGCCACAATAAAGAGCCACTTGCTCAACCAACAGAGCCACCCAGGGGCCCCTCTTGGGAAGCCTTCTGAATATGACTTACAGAATGACTGCTCCCTCCCTGCTTTTTGTAGACAGACCTTAAGAACACTGCTGGGGACGTCTGGGTGGCTCATTTGGTTAAGCTTCTGGTTAAGCTACTGGCTTCGGCTCAGGTGATGATCTTGTGGTTCGTAGGTTTGAGCCCTGCGTCTGGCTCTGTGCTGACAGCTAGCTCAGAGCCTAGAGGCTATCTTTGGATTCTCTATCTCCCTCTCTGTCTGACCCTCCTCTGCTCACACTGTCTTTCTCTCTCTAAAAAAAAAAGAAAGAAAGAAAGAAAGGAAAAAAAGGACACTGCTGGGCATGGCTGATCCCGGCCAAGGTTGGCATTCAGGGGCCACCTCCCTTCCTGACCCTCTATGGTCTTCAGCCCAGAACTCCTTCCTTAAAGAGCGCCCAGACACTCAGGCTGCCCAGATAAATTCATGTTATGATTGTAACGCCATCACTGCATGCTTCTCTGTCAGAAAGGTCACAGAACCCCAAAGGCAGGGCCACCTACATACCTTATGGACCCCGTACAGAATGAAAATGCAGGAGCCTTCACTCATGTTATTAAGAATTTCATGACGGTACCATCAGAGTCCCGTGCACCTACAGCGCTCACATGTCCAAGCCGGCCCTGCCTGCCCGAAGGAATACAACGGTACACCAAGGACACTCAAAGTCATAATTCGAAAATTCTTCTTATATATCACCGCAAACCCTGATTTTTTAATGGAAGAACACTAAAACTTGGCAAATCTTTCTTAAAACGTTTTCAAAACTTCAGGCGTGCCATTCTTGCAGAAGAGCCGGCTGATTCCGGCTGCAGTGGCGAAAAGGCTCTGGCGAAAACGCATGGGAGGCAGTCTTAACCCTCACCCTGCTTCCCCCCAAGGCTCCACACCCTGAGAGCACTGTGCACGGTAAGAGAGGAGCTTGGAGTGACTCACAAGATCATTAATGCCACAGCAAAGCAGTGAAGGGTCACATCCTCGTCAACCTAAGTGGTTCTCCAAGGATGGACGGGGTCTGGCAAGACCAAGAGGAAGGTTCCAGAAACAGCAGAGGAACAGAGAGGGAAGCAAAGGGCATGACCAGCCAGTGGCAGAAAGAGGGTCAGAGGACAGCAGGGCAGGCTCGCCCAGGGCCACTGGATGGCTTTAGAGATCAGTTAAGAACCTGACAGCTTGTAATGCTTTAGAATCTGATTTTAAAACCGGGACTTCATGCTCGTGTGGGGTAAAAATAAATGTGACGAGTGGGCACTTGTATATAAACAACACATTCGCTTTCTCCCTCTTGAGGCAAGCCAGAGCATGAGCACAGAGTCCATGAGAGAGGATTCTGCCCTTGAACTGGCCATTCTTGAACCTTCACCCAACTTTCCAGTTCCCACAGGTGTCTCTTAGATCTAACAGAGCTTTTTGGGTTTGTGCTGAGGCTATTTCGTGTTGGGTCGTTGGTCATTCTTGTCCCCTGCACAACACACAGCACCTTACAGGACGCGCAGTGCTCACCTGTGACAGAGAATGAGGCTCAAGAAGACTGAATGAGGAAGAGTGTTTGGACAAAGCAGGACTCATCTCTACACCTGACACGCTGCTCAGTGAAAAAGCTAAAAACTGTTCTACCTGGACATCCTCCTCCTGTGATAACCATCGGGATTAAACGTGACGGGACACCTGGAGCAGAACTTGGACAGCTTCAAGGTCTGTCTTTAGGAGCGTCTCGGCCACGGTACATGCCCTCTCTCCACGCTACTGGGTTAACAGAGACTATGCACTCATGCTCCTAAGTCAGAGAGACTGTGATGCATGTGCGTTCCTCCCAACTGCGAATGATGCTCTCTCTCCCTGCCTTTTACTCTCTCTACATACATATATGTCTGTTAAGTGATGTATACATGCCTCCATAGACATATGTGCACCTTGTGTATACAATTATGTATCTATGTACATAAACTATGTATAGTGTACATGTATGTATGTATATAAAAGACACATATAAAGAGAATAAGAGAGGCAGGGAGAGAGAGTACACACACACACACACACACACACACACACACACAAATAGACACACACGTAAACATGTAGTGCAATTCAATTCCATTCCATTTCATTAATTCAACCAACATTTAGAGTCTCTGCCATGTGCTAGTCCTACACAAGACACTAGCCGCTGAGTCACAGAAGAGTGAAACCAGCCTCCAGGTGCTCACCGTCTCGAGGGGAGACCAACGGAACCCACACACCAGCATGGGAGGCAGCATGGCCTGGTGGCTCTAGATGCAGCGTGGTCCCTACGTGCGCATGCGTGACGCTGGCCGGCCGACGGTCCCACTCTACCACTTTCAAGCTCTGTGACCTTCAACAGGCAATTTGAGCCACAGGATCCTCATCAGTAAAATGAATGTCCGCACCAGCACCGTCTTCATGGGGCCGTGAGGGATGAACGACATACCCAGTGGAATGCTTACCCTGGCACGCAGAAGGCATTCGATAAAAGGGAATTTGTATTATTATAATTATTATTCTTACTGAGAAAAAGGTGATTTGGTGTGGAGGGGGACAAAAGAAAGAAAGGTCAATCTAACTTGGGGGCGTCAGGAGAAGCTTCTGGGAAGAGGTGGCCCAAGGAAGAGGTGTTTGTCAGGAGAACAAGAGGGACAGAAGGCATTTCAAGGATATAAAAGAGTTTGTTCAAAGGCCCTGAGGCATGAAACATCCTGGCATATCCTGAGGACCGCCAGCAGATCAGCACAGCAGGGTAAGGGTTCAAGGTCAAAATGAAGCTAAAGTCAGATCTAAAAGAGCCACCAGAGGGCTTCAAACAATGGAATGACAAGATCAGATTTGCTTTTGGAAAGGTTTAGGTAATAGCCGAGTGAACATGGTTTCACCTTCCTCAGGTCACCATTGTGAGGACCCGTTATCACCAACACCATCGGGCTATAGTAATGCTACAAAACATAAGAGTTATTGTCATTCACGTGTTCTTTCCTCTGTTTGCAAGTCTTCAAAAGTTTCCTGTTGGTTTGTTTCAGTTTTAGTAAATAATCGGCTTGCTTTTCCATGCTGGTTTCATTGCTGCAGAAGGCTTTCTTTTCCACTAATATCTTAAAGAATGATTTTTATTTTTTTTAATGTTTATTTTTGAGAACGAGAAAGAGTGACAGAGTGCAAGCAGGGGAGGGGCAGAGAGAGAGGGAGACACAGAATCCAAATCAGCTCCAGGCTTGGAGCTGTCAGCACAGAGCCCGACAAGGGGCTTGAACTCACAGACCGCGAGATCATGACCTGAGCCAAAGTCAGACGCTTACCCGACTGAGCCACCCAGGCGCCCCTTGCAGAATGAGTTTTAAACACTCATCGTCCTAACCACAAGGACAGTCTTCAGTGACCATGTCTTAGTATCCATAGGAGCCAGGCGGTCAATCATTCACCCTCCAAGTACACAGACAGCGATCACATGTGGCGGATCAGATCCGAGAGACGGAGGCCGCTGTGGGAGGCAGAGCTACGATCAGGGTTAGTACAGGAACTAGAAGCAAAATCATATCCCGGGATAAAAGCAGTAGGAGTGAACCAAGAAGGTCACTGAAGAAGAAGAAAAAGGACATGTGCCGCGACACAGAAGGGGTGGACGAAAACGCAAAGTGGACCTTTTAAGGGGCATTTAGTGACAAAGGAGGTCCTGGAGGGAAAAACTGGAGACAGGCAAGTAAACTGTTTAACTGTGTCTCGATTCATTTGCTCACATATCATTCGCGAGGGCAGCCTGTTAGTCGATTCTCTGAATTCTCTTTGTTCAAACACGTCCTGGGTACGGAGAAAATAAAGTGACGCCGCAGAACAGTGCGTGGTTTCCAGCCACGATGGACTCGGGGCAGGAGAAAGAGAATTCCTTGTGCTCAGGTGTGAGTGGGCACCTGCTACATGCCAGGTATTGTCCTAAGTGTGCTCACATATGCTGTCTCATTCAGTCTTCATGCCATGTCGTTGATGAACTCAGCAGACGGGAACAGTCTTCTTTCTGGCCCTGGCTTTCACTGCTCCATATTGGAGCAAACAGAGGCAGCAGGCGGGAAAGAGAGCTGAAAACAACCAGTTGGAGACACCTCGATGGCTTTACCCTCCCCCCCCCCCCCCCCCCACAACTGACATCATTGGGTCTGGTCTTTAGAGTCTCCAAAAACAAACACTGCTTCTTGCAGTTCACTTTTTCCCTTTGATTTTACAAGCACCAACCCCATGTGCAATAATCCTGCCATTCGCCCCAGACAGGCCGGTCAACCTGCCCGGTGCGTGGTGTGTCCGAGTGCGGGTATGTCCAATTCAGGCACAAACAGGGAGCGCTGTCAGCCCCCCAGGACCTGCCAGTGTGTCACATCTGAATTCTGGACTCGGACGTTCTATCAGGGCTGTGGGACTGCCTCTTAGGGCTGTGACTGCTGCAGCGTGGGGCTCCTGAGTACCAGTGGTTATGTGCTTAAGTTGTTAACAAAACAAAACCAAAAAATATAATATATCAACCTCTCCTGTGGCACTCCAACTAGGCATATATTTTATGGTCAACTAAGAAAGTCAAACCGCATTGCAGGAACAATTAAAAATAAGTGTAAAAGGGGCTCCAGGGTGGCTCAGATGGTTGGTTAAGCATCCAACTGTGGTTCAGGTCATGATCTCGCGGTTCTCTGAGTTCGAGCCCCTCATGGGGCTCTGGGCTGACAGCTCAGAGCCTAGAGCCTGCTTCCAATTCTGTGTCTCCCTCTCTCTCTGTCCCTCCCCTGTTCATGTTCTCATTCTCTCTTTCATTCAAAAATAAATTAAAAAGTTAAAATTTGGGGGATGCCTGGGTGGCTCAGTCAGTTAGATGTCAAACTTCAGCTCAGGTCATGATTTCGTGTTCGTGGGTTTGAACCCCTGCCTTGGGCTCTGTGCTGACAGCTCAGAGACTGGAGCCTGCTTCAGATTCTGTGTCTCCTTCTCTCTCTCTGCCCCTCCCCCTCTCATGCTCTGTCTCTCTCTGTATCAAAAATAAATAAAACATTTTTTAAAAGTTAAAATTTTTTTAAAAGTGTGAGAAATAGCAAGATCTCTATCAATTGGTTTGTTTCTCAGACAAAAATTTCTCCCCTGAAAAATCAAATAAGTAGTAAGTTATTTATTGAACACCTACTAGGTGATAGGCACTCTATATCCAATTGCACAATATAGAATTTCTTTTTCATTACTGTCTTTCCTTCTTTGAAATATTTAAAGCACTGATCAGATCGTTCAGCTGTTTTATCTTCAAGCAATTTTATTATTATGAATGTCTTCAGAAGCTGGGGTGCCCGGGTAGCTCAGTTGGTTGAGCGGCAGACTTCGGCTCAGATCATGATCTTACAGTTCATGGGTTCGAGCCCCATGTTGGACTCTGTGCTGACCGTTTGCTCGAAACCTGGAGCCTGCTTCTGATTCTGGGTCTCCCTCTCTCTCTGACCCTCCCCTGCTCATGCTTTGGGTCTCTCTCTTTCTCAAAAATAAATAAACATTAAAAAAAATTTAAAAAAAAAAGAAGCTTAACACTCTGATGGCTATGCAGAGTTTTCTGGTCTTTTTTGGTCTGTTTTGTCTTCTTCCTACTATTTTTTTAACCTAAAACCTTCCTCTTCTCTTCCTACTCTCTGATTTTAGGGAGAAAAAATTCTAGCATCTGGGTCCTGAGACCACTTGAAATGTCTGGGCAGAGGATTGCTAATGGCCTCCCAGAGATAACCCAAATTGCTGATTTAGCAAAGCCCATTCTTGACCTTGACACAAGACAAGGCAGGCAGAGGGAGGGGACTTGCCAGGCAGCAGTGAAAGAAGACCGGATCGTGGAAGGGCTCAGATCTGCCCGGGCCCCCTCCCCCATTCAGCAGACACCTGGCTGAGTTGGAAAACATGACCGGTCCAACCTTCCTATTGGCACCAATTGAAGCTGTCAGCTCTCGGCTTGTCACCAGTTGCACTGGGAGGCCCCGG
>PJEM01004912.1:108464-142264 GCA_004023845.1 Helogale parvula
TTTTTACATGAATAGTCCACTTGTTTCCTCCAGAATTGGAGGGAGGCGCCGGGGAAGAAGGAAGAAGAGGACCAGTCCTCTGTGAGAAGAGACATATTAAAGCATAAACAAGCTCGAAGGATCCAGAGACCATCTCTTTCTGCCTCAGCAGAGGCCTGATCACACAAGCCCCCGGGGCCAGCAGAGCAGAGCAGGGAGGGGACAGGTGCGGGCCCAGCCAGGTCCTGTTCCTTGAGCTCTGCTTGGGAGGGTGGATGGCAGCTGTCACCCACCCTGTGCTTTGAGCAGGTGGGAAGGCAATTTCATTTCCTGAGTCAAGGGTGCTTCTGAAATACTCTTCCCTCGTACCTCTTAGCACTCGCTGGCACTCTGAACACGCAGACTTTTTGCGTTGGCTTAGCCAGCATCTTAGGCGTGCTTCCGTCTGACTGCACCAGCTTTCAGTGGACCCGGTGCCTCTCTGGCCTAATGAAATTCCAGGGGTCACTACTTCCAATGCCGCCACTTTGGTACTTACACAAATGAGTTCATTTCCTACCTGAAGCTGGTATTTCCCACCTTGAATCACACTTCATTTTGCTCTTTGCTGTACACCCACAGAATCCGTACACGCCGACACTCTCCATCTGCAGGAGGGGGAGAGATTTCACTGTGAAAATGTCACCTTCTCTGTTTCCACGCTGCTCTCGAGGCGTGTGTTTGTGCTGGCTGACAGCTGGGAGAGGGCTGCACAGAGAAAGGAAGCGGAGGGACAGGTGGGCAGCGGAGGGGCCAGCTCCCTCCAGCGCCTTTGCACTTACCACCTACTCGATGGGTGGCCCTGGGCAAGGTGCTTTGCATGGGTCTCAGATGTTTTCATCTGTAAGACAGGGATAAGGCCTTCCTACTTCAGATGAGAAAGACGAGAGATGGAAATATCATGAGAACTGCAAAGCACCATGTAAATAAAGATAAGGAGGGCCAGACTAACGAGCCGGCCAAAACTGAGGCACTGTCCGGGGTTCTCAGCTTGGAGGGGTGAAACTAAGAGTCTCTCCTCCTGCTTCCCAAGGCAGGCTGGACAGAACCATGACACCACCAGCACATCCCAGATCCCTCCCTGTCCCCTGTGCCCCTCCTGTGCCCCCACCTCCACTCCTGCTTCTTCTCCAAAGGGCTGTAAGAACTACAAGAAAAGTGCATGGGTGCAAAACAAATCCCTAAAAGCGTGGTCATATCAGCTCTTTAGCTTCTGTGCTGGATTCCAGGCAGTATGAAAGGGGAAGCACCTGTGTCTACCTCTGGATTTCCAGAAGCACCGAGGACAGTGGTGGGTACACAGTAGATGCACAATAAATGCTGACTGTGTCGAAATGCAGTGTGGCCTCCAGACACGTGTTGATAGCCGCTGGAAGGCCTGCTTTACAAAGGCAGCCCAGCTCCCGAATTTGGGGGCGCTTTACTTGTCCCTGAACTAAGCACGAGTAAAATCAAGTGGGCAGCGTGCGGTGGGGAATGCCTGGGAGTCGCCATGAGAGAGAGAAGCAAAAGAACACAATCTGAGTTTGGGGCGGAAAGAGAGAGAAAATACTGGAAAACGTCCTTAATAACAGTAAATGGGAAAGGGAGAGAACAGCTCATCGTGATGGAGTATTTAGTGCTTTTAAGCTAAATACCTCAGCATATTAAGCAAATAGAGAAAAGCCAGCTAGAAGATGTCAGCAAATTGAACCGAACGGTGCTCAGAAAGCTCAGAAAGCCGATAGGAGGTGTCTGGCTCTGACCCCTTTTCCCATCACATGCCTGGTCTGCGCCGGCTTGTTTAGTGTTGCCTCTCCTCTCCAGCTGCGGAGCTTATTGAAAAGCTCTTGCTCCCTGCTTGGTTTTGGCACATTTTCTGCAGGTGCCTCCTACTGTGGCCACAATGGGCTGCTAGGGAGGTTTAGACCTGTCAACAGCTCCAGGGGAGGGGGTGGCGGTGGCGGAGGGAGCGCAGCCATTGTCTTAAAGGGCCAGTGACATTGTGCGCAGAGGAGCCTGCGGCACCAGGCACCTGCTAATGAGATGAATCCTTTCTCCCCACTTGCTCTTTCTCTCTTTAATGATTTAACTTGATTGCTTTGGCTCCTTTCTGGACAGGGAATTGCTCCGCTGATAATATAAAGTAATTGCCTGTAAAACATTGCTCCGCACCAACTACTCCTTCCTTGGCTGAAAATGTCACAGCAATTGAAAAGCTCTTAGCCCAGTTCAAGAATGAGGTTGCTCCAGAGAACGGTCTTTGCATATGTCTCCACGCACTCCCGGGTTGCGAGAGTTGCAAGTTCTTGGTGTGTCTGATTGATTTTTAAGACAGAGACTTCTCCTTCCTGTAGCACCGTATGATTTAGTGTGCGATTGCGGACAACTAACCAAACCAAACTAAAAACTCCCTCGACCCTGGCATTAGACATTATTTTCTTAATCCCCGTTCTTGAATTCAGACGGATGGCTCCATGGGTCAAGTGTGATTTAGGAGAGCGTCTTGGTTCACATCACCTAAGACTAAGGTATCTTTGTCGAGGAGGGAGTGGGGGCCTCGGCTTTGCAAAGTGGGGTCGAAGCTCTAATTGTCTTAAGATTTGCTGATTTTTTTCAGACCTGTCACTTGGCGGCAGCAGTGACACACTGTGGGAACGGGGACCACATGCCTGAGTTTTCATAAATACTTTATTAGTCGCTACCACGCCAATGTGGGGAGTAATTCACCTGGAGAAAAACTGCTTTGTTGTGGGCATGAAGCTGCCAGCAAAATACACAGTGGTTAGGGACGGCTTCCTGTCTCTCTGGCAGGTGAAAGCCTCAGTCTGTACCTGAATGAGAGAGAAACTTTCTTCGCCGTACGTGGTGGGAAGCACCACTTGCTAAAAGAGATGCTGCGGCATTACTAATTCGGGAACAAAGCTTCTGGTGAATCATCTTCCAACCGGATGAGCCTTGAATAGGTTTTGAAGCTGATGAAGTAAGGGCAGTAGACATGCTTATTACTGTACTTTATAAAAAGGCAAAAAACATCTACCTGCCTCCTTGACAAAATCGAGTACAGAAAAAGGACACTTAAAACTTTAGAACGTGAAGAAAGCCGTAGAATCTTTACAGCTAACCCTCTCAAGGGTCAGGCTACAAGTTCCGTTACCATAAATGGGTGCAGCACTTTTTACTTGGAATTTGGGATCTTGGATTTTTACCTCTTTTAATATTACCAGAATATGCCTGATATTCAGTTGGGGCAATTACACACTATATTTTGATACCAAAATATACTGTACATAATAAAAGTAGCTTTTATCTTTTATCTTTTACTCCATCTTTCCTTTACCCATAATGAAGCGAATAAAAAAAATTCTTTAGCCATTAAATAAATTGATTCCTGAATGGAAGAATTATGTTGGCAGACTTTTACCAGCAGCTAATTTTTTCTATTTGTGTGTGTGTGCGTGTGTGTGTCTGTGTGTGTAAAATGAAGGCATGGAACTAAATGGCCCAAAAGTTTTACTGGCTCTATGATTTTCTTATCTATAAAGATGATCCTATAATGGAAACAAATAAGCAGTAAATATGACCACATGGTAATTTTTAAAGCTTTGCCTGAGACAGGCGGTCAAGACAGAGTAAGGGAGGGTTGAGTTAAACCCCTGCAGCCATGACTAGGGGAGCCTGGACTGTGGGGCTCCAGTCCCAAACCCCCTTGCAAAAGATGGCTCAGGAAGCAGGGATGCAGGGAAGGGGGCCTGCGCGGTAGGGGGTGTGGGGAGGTGGTGGCCAGTGTCCTCCACATGAACTCCCTGAGTATTCTCCACATTTCTGGAGGGGGGGAGAAAAGAACTTTTGAAGAAGAGAAGAACAAGTCAAGCAAGCACATCCTCCGTGGGACGAATGTCAAATATGACAAGAGCCACAGGACTGGTTTCACTTTTGTATCCTTCTCTCTCATATATTTGCACATGATGCAAGAGGTCTGAATAGAATTCCGAAGTCCAGAGATAACGAAATGGGATTCACATGGTATCGCTCCTGTGGATCTTTGCAGCACATTTGAAACCACCTGACGTCACAAGGTAGAAATTAACCTTGGGTTATGTGCACTTGAACTTCAGACTAAGTAGGATTTGTCAAGAGGTTGGGCATGTGTTTAAAAATAAAAGAACGCATTTTAAAATGCATCGTTTCCTGTGCCTGTGCACAACTAAGTGATGAAATGTACGCAGAGCAATGAGAATTATACCCTGGGCTAAACTGTGATTGTTCTCTAGTGTAACAGCCGACATTTTTCATAATCAGATTTGTACGTTGCCACAGACATTTCAACCTGAGCCCTTTATTTCATGTTTACATTTGCTACTGACATGTATCCACTTAATGCAGAGAAATGTTAAGATCCTTTATACTCAAACAAAAAGTTAACATCAAGCTGATGGGCAATAGTACCTGTTGCAATGTTAGAAAATGATACCAATTTAAAATTCACTTTATAGCTTCTGAATTAGGATAGAACCACTTACTAACGCAAGAAAAAGACTTGAGTATTTCATCCCTCGGCAGAATGCAGGGGCTCGTTCTCAACCAACGCTGCAGCTGCAGCATTTGTGACGGAGTCAGACAACACAGACGCTGGGCAAGCACACGCTTCGCTCCCCTCCCCTGCAGGGAGCTTGGTTCTACTTTGTTTCTTACAATTTTCTTGGAACTGCATGCTGCAAAGTTTCCTTTTCTTTCAAAAGTCGGAAAGCACTCTGTAGCCAAAGAAGTGTTACCATCCCATTTCTCTCTCTAGTTGGTGTGACACCGAATCACAGACCTCTTCCGGAGCTCAGCTTATTTAAAAATATGCAACTGAGCGAGATGCACTTGAGTAGTCGACATGTATGCCTCGCCCAAAAGACTAGTTGGAAGACGCCATTAAAAGCCTTACATTTTTACCTACATATCCTGTGAAAAATAGATGAGCTAGGCTGGCGTAAGGTGTATCTCCTCGCTCTTTGGAGCGCGAGGTGAGTTGTTCATAAATGCAATCATCACAGAGGCTGATCCTGATGTGGCAGCTAAGCCTTCACTCCAGAGGATACAAGTGTGTGTGTGTGTGTGTGTGTGTGTGTGTGTGTGTGTGTGCGCACGCGCACACACATATATGTGAGTGTGACATTTTCTGATCCGCCAGCTAGGGTCAAATGTTGTGCCAAGAAGCTTAGTCCTTGTTTCTTCACACTAGGGCTTGGGAAGAGTGTGAAAAGTTCAAGGCACGCCCCTAGTGGGTTCAAATCAAACCTAGACAACATATACAAGGGAAGGTAAAAGTGATTTTTTTTGGTTAAAAAAAAAACACATGGTGATTCCTTCTGTCCTCATATAACAAATAATACTTGGAAATGAAGTCTCTTGGAAATACAAGTTAAAAGATCTTTACATTTTGAATTCCTCATTTTGATTACATTTCCTGCTTTTGCAGATTTCTAAAGACAACTGTTTTCCAACAATAGGTTTATAAGAAATGTACAAAAAATATTAAGTGAACAGCTTTTTTTTTTGCAGAGGTCTTAGTTAAGAATTCAAAATGCCCAGATTTTCAGTCAAGTAATAAATAATGGTACAGAGCACAATACACATTCTAAAGCATATAAGTTTGTAGACATACATTTTAGTAATTTCAAATATCATACTTTTAAAATTGTTTTTGTTCTTCCTCTACAAAACATAGTCCTTGATTTTTGCTCTGTAAAAGACGGTCTTTAATTTTATTCTCAAAATCAGCACAGAGGTCTTACTTTCCCCTTGGATACTGTCAGTGTGGCTATCAAGAAAAAAGAAAGCATTTAATGATTAGACAACCAAAGTTTAAGTCGGACCCACACATTCATAAACATCCCAATAAGTGCTGGCCTGGAATAATTTTACAGGAATTCTACTTTTAATACTGCAGAGGAAGAAAATTCTTTAGAAGGCACAGATACCTGAGGTTAACTGAGACGTTCTTTGCTATAAAAAGCCTATAAAATGTTACACGGTCTTCTCTATTTTCCAATTCCCATCAAGGTTCCAAGCAGGTGTGCAAATATTTGGCCATGAACTTTGGGGAAGAAGGTTACCTAGGATGGCTCAGGGATATTTTCAATCACCCGGCTGTTCACAAACCAACTCAAATTTTTACAACAGTCTTAACGGGAGCTGTTGAACAAGGGCACCGCAGCTCCTTGATGGAGTTTTGCCAGTTCCCACAAGGGCAGTGGCAGAGGGTGGACCCTCGGTTACCCAAGTGGTTTCACGTGGCTGTACCTCTGTGCACACAAGAAGAAGTGGGGACCGGGGCAGGCACCCAGATACTTCTATTCCCACCTCACTTTGCCTCAATTATTCGTTTCAAGTGAAAGTGCCATCACACAAAATCATCCTAACACTGATCATTCTTTTTTCCCGTCTGAACACGACTGGGTTAGAGTCTCTCCTACGTTCCTTTTCCTTTCTCTCTCCAAACTACAGCATTTAAATGTGCTTATGCTACCTGTAGCTTAAGCAAAAGACAGGCATCATTAAAAACACATTATAATTATTTCCATCTCAGAAATAACATTTCAGCCTTTCACCTGACTATATCTCTCCTTAAATATTAATGGAAACATTATTCTTCTGAGAAACAAATTCTGATCATTACTGCTTTTATTTCTACCGTAGCCACCTAAGGTTTTGGCTGCCCAGTCACAGAATATCATAATGGAAATTCATTAAAAACAGGTTCTGTTATTCCTTGTTAATATACAATTCTGTGTATTTTTTTTAATTGTACAGACATTTAATCTAACACATTAGATTGGCATTAGAGTTCATTCACAAATGTCACCTTAAATAATTCTGGAACTGTGTAGGGTTCCAATGATACTTATATATGACTGCCATATATAAAAAAGATGCAATTAAGTCAAATCAATACTCAGAAATTTGCCTAAGATGATTTTTATTTGCTAAAAATTCCTAGGAATCTCCTCTCCAAATTTACTCCCCTGAAAGAAAAAATTCTCATCTGCATCTATGACTACAATTTTAAAAAATATTCAAGGAACAAAAATTTTCAAATGTCTTAAATGAAACAAACAAAAAAAGGTAAATCAAGGATGAGAAAGAGCAAACCACAACGCCCCTTCATTTTGCCAATGAAATATGTCAACAATCAAGTCCCGAATTTTTGACAACTGAATTTTTTAAATCCCCCAAATAACATTTGACTGTGTAACGTTACCATAAGATTCATGACTAGGCCAGTAGAAATCATCAGTTATGAAGGCATAGAGTGCTTTGATTTTGCTAATAAGAAATAGATAATTCCTCTTAAGCAGATTAACTTAAAGCACATTTTCAGGGAAGCTAAAGTCCCCTCAATCAAGTTCTTAAGTTTAATTACAAAAGTCAAACAATTTACTGGCTCTCGCTCAAGCGTAGTAACAAAATAGGTGCGCACATCACTCTCAGAGACCAGGAAAGAGACCGGATCAGTGTTTGCAGCAGTTACAGAGAAAACGTTTTCAGAAAGAACTAGATACAACATCTAACTGGTCCTCTTAACGGGGGTTTCTCCTCTCTTTCTTCTTTGCTGCCCCCTATGTGGGAAAGATGTTTAACAATTTCTTCATGCACAATAAATGCAATTACTGTATTTATGTTGCTACTTTTATATTAAGAAAAGAAGTACAAATTAGAAAACTTGGTCTTTGTAGGATATTTTATATGTATTCATTTTGCTTTATTAGCCCCGTAATTATGTCACAGAAATACTCTTCAGTTGTAACTATTTCTATTAAAAAAAGTATCTATTTAAAAATGGCAAAAGAGCTTACTTGAAGAATTTCTTTTGCCTGATTTTTTTCTCTTTCTTTTTACTGTCTAAACTCACTGGCTAATTGCCCTACTTCCAATTTCATTCTGCCTATATAGAAATTGTGTGTCTATATCCTGAAAAATACCAATTAAACTGCCAGCAATAACATCTCCAACAGTATCTTTTGGTCTTCAGTGTCAAAGCCCTCTGAACAAATGACCAGAAGGCTAAACCTAATACAGCCTTTGACAGGATGCCAGCTTCCAACATACATTACAACCATGGCTTCAGCATTCTGCTTTATTTGGGAAACAAGAGAGAAATAACACAGCAACGCTATAATTTTGCACAAATGGTAAAGGTTAAAACAAAAGTGATAGATTACCAGGAGGTTCGATTATCTCAAAATGTCACTAGTATTGTTTTAAGGGGGAGGGTCCCCTTATCATTTAATTCAAATCCACGTGAATTCCTGTACAAAGTCAAATAAAGGTTTCAGACAAATATAGCAGAACTACTAAAAATGTTCTTTGGGGCGCCTGGGTGGCTTAGTCAGTTAAGCCTCCGGCTTCAGCTCAGGTCAGATCTCACATTCGTGGGTTCGAGCCCCGCATCAGGCTCTGTGCTGACAGCTAGCTCAGAGCCTGGAGCCTGCTTCCGGTTCAGTGTCTCCTTCTCTCGCTGCCCCTCCCCCTCTCATGCTCTGTCTCTCTCTGTATCAAAAATAAATAAAACATTTAAAAAAAATTTTTTTAAATGTTCTTTTCCTTCCCCTTGATTTCTGTGGCAGTTATGACCTCATTTACTATGTATTGGGCATGGTGGGAAGAAGTTCCATGGATTTTCAAATTTAATCTCATAGCAACTCTATGAAATTGAAAATATTAGTTGATGAGGAAACAGGCTCAGAGAGGTTTAGTATCTTGTACAAGGACACACAGCTGGGAAGTGGAAAAACTGGACTCTTACCCATGTGGTCTGGTTCCAAGGCCCAACAGTTCTAGGCCTCCGTGGCTGCATCTACTATCAAATCATTCCTAGGTGAAGCCTTACCCATTCTTTTTCGAACATGATCCCTGAAGAAATATTTTGGGTACAGGTTCTCAACCTTAGCTGCACATTCATATCACATATTAAAAAAAAATACTTCTGCGTGGGCCCTACCCTTGGAGATTCTAATTTAATGGGTCTAGGTAGGATCTAGGCATCAGTGTTCTTTAATACAACAGCAGGGTCGAGGAGCTTAAATTCTAAAAGTGTTCGGATGGCTACCAGAATTTGGTAGAATGCCCACATGATTCTAATGTGCAGCCCAGATTGACAGCCAGTGATCAAGAGATCACCACCATTTACCCAGGTTCCTTTCTCCATGCCCTCAATGTGAGCAACTCAACTGGCTTATCCAGAAAGGATGGCCAAGAGCCTAGCAATCATGGACATGAGACCGTGGACTCTAATTACGGAGAATTCTGGACTTGAGAGGCAGCGGAGCACAGTGGGAAGTGTATGGGCGCTAGGGTCAGCTGGTTCAGATTCCATCTCCACTACCGGCTGACTGCATCACCTTGGGCCAACCCCTTACCTCTTGTGGTTGCTCTGCACAATCCAAGGGGATGCTGTAAGGAAAACGCCAGGCATATAAAAGTTCTCCATCAATGGTAGGGGCTGTCCTGGTTTTTGTTGTTATTGCTAGCACAGAGGTAATGACTACTGCCAGGAGGCATTGGTAATGAAAAAAAATCAAATTGCAAGAACGTTTTATTATTAGTCTAATCATTCCTACTTTTATTCCTTAGCATTTAATTTACAGCTATTTATATTGCAATTAGCTTGGCAACCCTGGTTCCTGACAACTGGGCCAGGAGGGGTAACATTATCACTTCCCATCTTCTGGATGGGGAAAAGGCAACATTTGCATCTATTCTCTCTCTCCAGTGTCTAGGATTCTAAAGATTAAAGGCACCTGCAATCATGTTCATTAGTTCCCTATGAAAAATGATATTCAACACAGATGGCAAATGCAGGCAAGAATTAACAAGCACTTGATAGCAACCCCAAAATAACACCTAAATAATCACTTCTGAACATTAAAGTCATGGCAAACAAGTTCCAATTTATAGAAAGGTGTTTTAGAAAGAATTAAGGGAAAATGAACAAATATGTTTTTCTTTATCTTCATTCATTTAGGAAATGTCTGACCTCGCTTAGAAATTCTTTTTGAAATGCAGACTGAAGCATGATTAATTTCCTCCATGAAGGGTCTTCATTTGGCAGATCGGACTAGACTAGTATGTCCTGATATTTTATCTTGAATCAGAGCTACAAAATAGGAGAGGTCTAGGATGGAGAGACCTGGTTTAATGGTTTTAATGGTTCTCAGTCAAGGTCCCCGAGAAGACCACATACTATGGGCAAGGAGCTCACGATTCCAAATGCACCAAACCCACGCCAACACTGGAGAGTGGCTTGCCTATAAAGGTATTCTCTGTCACATGTATGGAGGTTACGTGGATGACCTACAAATGCTCCAGACATACTACTGAATTCATGGTCACTGTATATAACCACTGTTACGTTGGGGGGGGGGGAGTGGTTTCTTCCTTTTTTTTTTTTGGTTGTTAAAAAGGAGTCTTCATACTCAAAAAGTTTAGGCAACACTGATCTAGTCCAGCCACTCATTTTATTAAAGAGGTCTAGATCTTGGGTACAGCTGGGACTCCAATCTGTCTTTTAATTCCCAAATGGCCTTTTTCTCACACCACATCCTTCCACTGCAGGCACCCCATCTGTGGGAAGTCAATAGTCATGGCTGTGTCCTCTCTCTAAAGAAAGAGGGTATAGTCCTACCCTCCCTGCCTGGATACGTTCCAGAACTTTCCTTATCTCCCGAGCCTTTCTTTTCCCTTTCCTTCCCTTCAACTCCCCCGTTTGTACCTTTAGAGTCAGCAGCGCTCCAACTCTGATGTTCTGTGAGTGCCCTTGGACTTTAGTCTCAATATGAAATGGAAATATAGATCCCAAGGTACTAAAACAAGGAACATGATAAGTGTGTATACAGGACGCATACACATGAATATCTTTTATAGCTAAAATCCCAGTACTTCTAATATCTATAAAAATCAGAAAATTGAAATATTCACAAATAGTCATTTTATCTACTCCAGATCTGTCAACACTAATAGAATGTTAATAAATGCCTAGCATCCCAACTTTTCAAAATGCTCTCACATGTCTTAATGCAGTTTATTGTTCTAATGGCTGAGTAGGATGTAAGTGCTAGGATTGAGGGCCACAGGAACTTAAGTGCCGTGTAGACAAGAAATGTTACCTATTTTATTCACTGCCTCGTGCTTAGACTCTGGCACATGGTAGGCGTTCAATAAATATTTGTTGGTTGAGTGAAGGATAGAAGTTAACAGAGATGGTAGTTTTAGCTATTTGTTTAGCCTACGTGTTGTTTTACTTTTTAAGAAGATGGATGATTCTATAAGGGAACAACTGACTTCCTAATAATATCTTTTCGATCTTTAATTCTCCTTTAGTTTTGGTCTTTAATTTGACTTAATATTATTCCTTCAAATATCGTCATGTAATTTTTCAAAGTTATGCAAGTAGTACATTCATTTTAGAAAAATCAGATACTACTGGTATATGAAAAGAAAATTAAAATTTCCAATGACCCATTACCCAAAGACAACCCACTTAACATGCTAAAGTATATTCTTTCAGATTGTATTCTATGCATATGTACACACGCACATTTGACACATTCCCAAAGCTCTCTGTCTTAAACTCCATGATTTGGATTGTTTTCTTTTGTCCCCAAGGCTTTTTTTCCCCCTCATTGCTTCTTAGAGCACCTTACCCTCCTCCTAAAAATATTCCTTCCCCAATATTTAGGTCCTTGCTTGTAGAGGACGTTTTCCCCTTTTCCCTCCAGAAGATTCATCTATCCTTAAGTTCCATGTGGATGGGTGAGCTCTGTATTGTCGGTCATCCCTTCCCTCTGAGATTCCAGCGCTCCATAAGCACCACACATCTAACACCAGAAGCATCGTGTTCCTTCCATCGAAACCACGTCACTCACTCATCCACCTCATTTCTATTAACGGTAACAGGACTCTGCGAGCCATCCTCGAAGGCACCATGTTTGGTCCGCCAACTCCACATCCAATCACCATGATTTCCATCCTTCTTCCTATTAACTCTGTCATCCACCTCTTGCCATTGCGATCAGTGTGGTTCAGGCCCTTACAGTTACGTATTTTTCTACCTGTGTCTCTTGCTTTCTGTACAATTAACACCCTCCAAGCTTACCCATTGCCGCCGGCTAACTTCCTAAAACACCACTTCCATCATGCCCACCCTACTTTTCTATCCTGATGTTTCATTTTTACTGAAAACAATGCTTTGCTCTAGCCAGCGCTGTGTATTCATTATTCGCTCAACTCCAAAACATTTTAAGTGCTTACTAGGCATTTCTTATGTGTAAAATCCATTCAACACCTATTTAATGAGCAACAATTCTGTAAAGTAATGTACTCGGGACACCATGCTGAACAAGACATCTGTCCCCATGGAGTCTAGCAGCTGGTGGGTTTTAGATGGGAAACTCCAAAAGATGGTGGTCCCAGCTCATGGCACTTGTAACCTTTCTCATTAAAGTGTCAAATGAGTCAAGACATCCCTGAAGGCTGAGCTTTGTGGCCCAGACTTCCAAGTGGGGAAGGGGTTCAGAAGGAAGGGGTGAGTGAGGAGAGCTGGTGTGGAGCACAGCTTCTCTGCAGATGTGGGGCTCAGTCGGGCATTGAAGGATGAGCGCCCCAGAGAAAAAGGTGCCTTCCATCCATGGGGACAGAAGGAAAGGTGCCCGGATGGGATGGAAACAACAGCAGCAATAGCACGGGCTTATTTTGCATAAAGGTTCATTCAACACCCATTCAGCAGAGCACACGCTCTGTCCCCCCAGGCCCGGGCTCTGAGGGGTATGTGAAGATGACTCAGCCTGGGCCCCTACCATGAAAGGATTTCCACGGTCATCTGTCACATCCCAGAAAGTGAGATGTCCCATCAGAGATTCAGAGACAGCACTGAGGGAGCTCAGAAGGAGGTACATGTCTGGGCTCCTATAACAGTGTTTACAGAATCACATATTTTTATACATCTACACACCTCTATTCAACATATAGTGTTTTCTCATTCACTTTCTCATTTTATCCTAAGTGACTTGTAAGCAGGCAGAATAGATTGTTTTCCAGATGAACAAAACACAGCACAGATGTTTTAAGTGATCTACTTAAGTCAGGAACACATACAGGTAAGAGTTGAACAAGAACACCTGTCCATCTCGGCCCGTTCCTGCTAAGTACCTAGAGCAGAGGACACAAGAAGCTCTATAACTGCACTGGACACCCGGCAGGTGTAAAGAAGCCAAGCAGGCAGATGGATTTAAAAGGGCAGGATTGAGGCAGCCTCTGAAGGTACTGGAGAAGGGATATGACCCAATGCTAGTCTTACATTCCCACTTTGCCTTCGGGAGTCTTGCCTGTATCATTCCCCACCCCTAGGCCTGTCCAAGCCATAACCATTCTGGGTCCACCCCGATATTTTTCGGCCCACACTGGTTTTCGTTTCTAGTGATTTCATCCCACTCATCTCCCTGGGGAGGGGCAGAGGGTAGTGGGTAGGGGGTAGGAGAGTGGGGATCAGGGCAGGCGGGTGAATAGCGGCGAATGAATGAATGAATGAATTGGCACATCCCCGGGCCAGGGAGGATATATCCGTCCCCAGGAGTGGGCTGGCACGGTACGCCCGCGCCCCCCGGAGGAGTTCACCGACCGCGAGGGACAAGGGGGTGTGCGGGGAGGCGGAGGGGGGGAAGCAACAGGACGCGGGTCCCGGGGGCCGCGGGGACCACAGCGCGCCACTCGAGGCTCCGGTCCCCCGCTGGCGGCAGGGACCAACGCTCCCACGCTTCCGCAGAAATCATTTCCTGCGAGCGTGAACTCTTTCCCCATCAGGAAAAGTGCCGGGGAAAGAGGCGGAAAACGACGCCCGCAGTGGGGGAGCGCCAGGAGTGGCGGAGCCCTAGCCCCGGGCCCAATGCCTCAGGAAGAGGAGGGAGGAGCACGGAGGAGCCATGCGCAGCCAAGACCGCGGAGAGAACCCGGGCGAGAAGCACCGCGAGATCTGGGGTCGGGATCTCACGGCGTTGCCTAGCGACGGACAGGACGCTCGCGGGCCCCCAGGCTAACCCCAGCTGTAGCCTCAAATCTCCTACCATGGGGGAAGAAGGCGGCGGCCGCAGCTGTGGGACCACTAGGGAGCTGCAGAAGCTGAAGCAGCAGGCGATGGAGTACTACCGGGAGAACGACGTCCCGCGCAGGCTGGAAGAGCTGCTCAACTCCACCTTCTACCTCCAGCCTGCCGACGTCTACGGGCACCTGGTAGGGACCTGGGACAAACACCCTCTTCCTCCAGCCCCTCTCCCCCCGCCCCGCGCTGCGGCAACGCCGTGCGCCTGCGCCGCAGAGTCGCGCACGCGCGCCGCCGCCGCAGGCAGGCCTGAGAACCGGGGTCGTGCGGGGAGGCGGCCCCGAAGGAAGAGGCGGTGAGGAAACCTGGGCAGTAGGTATCTCGAGAAAGTGGTGGACGGGAAGCAGCTAGAGGAAAAGTGGGGTCCTGTCGCTAAGGCGACAGCTCAGGCTCGGTAGGCTTCTGAGCCGGCCTGTCCGGTTGCCAGTTCTCTTTAAACCCAGACCTTAACACCGCGTAGCTCGGTTTACAGCCTGCAGCGGCCTCCGCTTGACCTCAGATGAGCGCCCTGGCGTTTGCCACAGCTTGGCCTCAGCCTCCCCTTGGCCTCACGCCCAGCCCGCTCCTCATTACTTCCAAGTGTCATGTCCATTTCAAGCCTATGCACCTTGCAGGGTGCACTCTTCCTGGATGACCGGCCCCATCTGACCCAAACTCCAAATTCACATCGGTCTTGCCTGCTTCATCTGGACTAATTGCCTTTAGTGTTCCTAAATCATTTCCTGCTCGTAATGAGACCCTCCGTATGCTTTTGAGCTCCATGGAAATCAGGGGTCTTTTCCTACCACCTCCCTAGTCCCTGTGCCCAGCGCAAGATCAGGCATAACGTAAGCAAGGAGCGGTTGAAACAAGCAAGCGTTTTCTCACATCTAGACCCTGTTAAGTACTAGCCAACACCTACCTTCTGGAAGACAGTGTGGTTGGAACCTACAGGAGGTTGCACGAAGATGAGGCAATGTGACAGCAGAGTATGTAAATACAGTAAAGAAGCCCAGGATGTTTACAGGGTTCATGACAACACCTTGTTGAGGCAGGGGGTATGATGGTCCATGAATGTTTATTTTACTCAATCATGGCCTACAAGAGACAGTTGTATGTTAGGGAAGGGCAGAGCTGAGCTCCTTGGGATTGGTTATTTCACTTAATCTTTAGGACCCCTGGGAGGTGAAAATTATGATTTCCGTTTTACAAATAAGGAAACTGGGGCCCAGTGAATTTAGATGATTTTCCTAAGGGACACGGTGAATGACAAATCGAACCATAGCACCTAGCAATTCCGTGGCACATAGCAGACACTCAAGTACTGATGTGGCCCAGGAGAATGAACGCGACTCTGAACTCCATTCTCTTCCCACTGTCTCTTGCTAGAGGAATCCTCGAGGTTTACTACCTTCATTTAGTCTACCTTCTTCATTTCACAAAGACGCCAAGCCCTGGTCTCACAGTTACTTGGTACAAAAGTGAAGACTGGAGGTTTGGACTCTGGTTCCTCAGTGTTCATGTTCTTCCCAGTCCTACTAAGCAGCCAGGACTTCAGTTTGTACGGCTCTGTGAGGGCTTATACCCTGGTTAGGGATAAGAGCCACTGATACACAAAATAGTTGGAGTACTAGCTAAGGTGATACTAGACTGAGGGACGCATACCTGCATGCCTGTCAAAGGAGTTCAGGGTTAGGGAAGATCCCTGTTGGCTGTAGCCTCTAAGAAAATTTTGGCTTGGACTTTGAAGGATGTTCAAGAATTGGACTGGCAAAATGCCCTTTTCATTTTGCCGCTGCCCTAGTTCTGGCCATCCTTATTTTCATCTAGTCTCTCCCTCTATTGAGTCCAACCTGAGTCGTGTTGCCAGAGCAATGCTCCTTTAAAAAAATTATCTTTTATTTTTAAGTCATCTCTACACCCAACGTAGAGCTCAATCTCACAACCCCAAGATCAAGAGTCGCACGCTTCACCAACTGAGCCAGCCAGGCGCCCCCAGAGCCACGTTCCTCATCCTAAATCTGACCATCTTTCTCTTGCTCAGAAGCCCCCTGTGGCTCATGACTGTTCCGTAAAGCCTGAAGCTCCTCACTTCCCTCCCCTTGGCTTATCCTTTTCCCTCTACCCGAAGTCTCTGCCCCCGACTTCTCCCCCTTGTCTGCCAGTTGAAATACTACTTATTCCCCAATGTTCAGCTCCAATGCCATTTCTTCTCTGCTTCTGTTCTAGAGGAACTGAAGTCATGAGGAAGATCCTGTGGGCAACAGCAATACAATACTATTTGGTCCCTCATCCTAGAACTTATGATTGAAAGAGTTTGGGATTGATCTGGTCTGACTGAAGATCTGACCGAAGATCTGATTTGATGCTCAGCCATGCCACTTAGTGGCTGTAGTAGACTATTATATTGATGTTCCCCAATGAACCATACCACCAGTGTGACTGGTCTTATGTAAATCTCTCCCCCATTGACTTGGAGACTTGGCCATGTGACTTGCTTTGATTAATAGCACCTCTCCAAGCATGACGCAGACCAAGACCTGGTAAGTGCTGCCATATTGAGGCTGGACTACTGGAACCACTCCCTCTTGGAGCTGTTATCCTGCCAGGGCGTCCAGTTACACTGCCGGAGAGAGAGATCAGGTAGATCGGCTCCCAGATGTAACACCTCCAGGATATCCTATGAGAAGACATGCCCAGCCAGCCCCTAGGATGTGCTAAGCATCCTAGTTGAGGCATTAGACACATGAGTTAGATCATCTTGGATACTCTGGACCCAGTCAAGCTTCCAGATGACTCAGTCTGAATAGGAGACCCTAGGCAAGACCACCCAAAAGAATTACCCAGTTGAGCCCAGGCCAGATTGGTAGAGCCCTGAGTGAATAGATGGCTTCAGCCACTAAGTTTTGGAGTAGTCTGTTCCTAAGCAGTAAATAATTAAAACATTGGTCATTTTACCTTGTACAATTTATTTCACTGGAATTCAGTTTGCTCCTCTGTGGAATGGAGATGGTAGGATTTACATTACAGAGTTGTTGGGAGAATTTAATGACATAATGTATACAAAGTGTCCAGTGGTGTATCTGACATATATTTGTTTATACAAGATTTAATTTGTGGAATCCTAAATCTGCCAGGCACTGTGGTATGTGATAGAGTGATAAGGCATAATCGCTCCTTCAAGGTACATATTAAACACCTAAAAATGTTAGTTCCTTTCCCCTCCTCACATAATGTTATACATTGTGGATGCTCTTTGCTGCTTGCATCAAATTCACTATAATACACAATGTAGAAGCAAAATATTGTTTTCTCCTGATTCTATTTAAATTCATTTAGGCATTTGCTCTGTAACATCCAAACCATAGTCCTTAAAATATATGGATGGCTTGAAAATTGACTTCCGTTTTAGCAGTGCCGGGGCCCCACCTACGAGCTGGCACATCGCTGGTGGGTAGTAGATGACCTGTTATGTAGGTTGAGATCGCTGGATTTTGGACGGAAAGGTGAGAGGCCTGGTCCTCAAGGCAGATAAAGAGCCCAACACGGTCTGGTGATAAAGAGGTTGAGGAGAATGTGCCTTTCACCTTCCCTGCTTCCTTCTCTCCCAGCTCCCGCTCCTCTGTAGAAACACCATCTTGAATCTCCTTACTCAGGCTCTTTGAGTGGCTTTCTGCCTCAGCTTCATTCTCTTCCACCTCTTTCTTGGATCGCTTCCAAATGGCTTCTGCTTTTCCTTGTGAATGACACTGCTGTTACTAAGGTTCCAACAGCCCTCTTTGAACACGTGGACTGATGGCGAGTGAAACGCAGCCTCCGCAGACGTCTTCACCACTGAAATGTCAGCTGCCTTGCTGGGAGGAATAAAATCGGGGCCACAGAAGTTTTCCTAAGTTTGCATCACAGCGTTCTAGAGACCAAACGACTTCGGTATCTTGGACAGAAGGATAGCTTAGGGCCTGCTGAAGAGTGACATGGGGTCCTTCAGAAATGTATGTGAAAAGTTCCAAAATGTGTCATGTTTGACTCACAGTTTGCTTCTCCAAAGGAGTCTCTTTGGAGAAACTAAGTAATCATTCTCAGACAACTGTTCTCCTCCATCGGGTAGCTGGAATCCTCTCATTAAAACAAATCTCTTTATTTCAGTGTTAATTAATATGGCTAAGACTCCAATCCTGAGTTATTTTTTGTTTGTTTTCTCCTCCCTTAAGTTCATATGTCACTCTGAGGCGCCATCGCCAAAACAGACATGGAAGCCCAGATGGCAGATGGCAGGTTATCTGCCTCTGGAATGGCCCGAGTTAGTGTGGGGCTCACGTTCCCGACATGAAAACAGGGAGGGTGACCACACTCCTCATGCTTATTTTTATTCCTAAAATGCTGTGCATTTGGACATAGACTCTGTGCCTTTCTCGCTCTCCCCCATCAACTGATAGCAATCGAAGTGGATTCTGGAGTCAGCCTCCCTAGATGTGAATCTCAGCTCCAGTTATCATTTTGAAATCTTGGAGACAATATTTAATCTCTGTATACTCAGTTTCCTCATGTATAGAGTGGAGATAACCCCATAGGTTTGTTATAAGGCACAAATAATGTGGGTAAAGCACTTAAAATAGTGGCCAAAGCAATGATAAATTCCTTTTTTTTAAAGAAAAATTATATGTTGTAAATGCTTTCAGAAGTTTTACATTTTGTAACATACTGTTCATTAGAGTATATTTGACTTCTAAAATTATATTGTGGGTTTATGTCACTTAAAACTGACTTTTAAGTATAAGAATAAAGACACGTTTTCCTTTTTTTAAAGTTCAAATGATGTTTCATTTTGCTTGAAAATAACTTCATGCTTTATTTTAAGAAAAGGAAAGAAAGAAACGTTATGTGTGCTTCTGCTGAGAGTTCAAAAGAGAACAGCAATCCCTATCAAAATAACACCAGCATTCTTCACAGAGCTAGAATAAATAGTCCTGAAATGTGGATGGAACCAGGAAAGACCCCAAATAGCCAAAAGCCCCCTGAAAAAGAAAACCAAAGCTGGAGGCATCACAATTCTAGACTTTAGGATGTAATACAAAACTGTCATCATCAAGACAGTATGGTACTGGCACAAAAACAGACATGTAGATAAATGGAACAGAATAGAAAACCCAGTGGACCCACAAACATATGGCCCACTAATCTTTAACAAAGCAGGAAAGAATATCCAATGGAATAAAGAGAGTCTTTTCAGCAAATGGTGTTGGGAAAACTGGACAGTGACATGCAGAAGAATGAACCTGGACCACTTTCTTACACCACACACAATAATAGACTGAAAATGAATGAATGAAAGACCTAAACATATGACAGGAAGCCATCAAAATCCTAGAGGAGGAGAAGACAGGCAACAACTTCTTTGACCTTAGCTGCAGCAACTTCTTACTCAACGTGTCTCTGGAGGCAAGGGAAACAAAAGCAAAAATGAACTATTGGGAGCTCATCAAGATAAAAAGCTGCTGCACAGGGAAAGAAACAATCAGCAAAACTAAAAGGCAACTGACAGAGTGGGAGAAGATATTTGCAAATTACATATCAGATAAAGGATTAGTATCCAAAATCTGTAAAGAACTTATCAAACTCACACCTCCCCAAAAAACAAATAATCCAGTGAAGAAATGGACAAAAGACATGAGTAGACAGTTTTCCAAAGAAGACATCCATATGGCTAACAAACATGAAAAAAATGCTCAACATCACTCATCATCAGGGAAACACAAATCAAAACCACAATGAGATACCATCTCATACCTGTCAAAATGGCTAAATTAACAACTCGGACATCAACAGATGTTGGCGAGAATACAGAGAAAGAGGAATCCTTTTTCATTGCTGGTGAGAATGAAAACTGGGCAACCACTCTGGAAAACAGTATGGAGGTTCCTCAGAAAATGAAAAATAGAACTACCCTATGACCCAGCAATTAGGTATATATCCTACTATATACCTACCTATATATACCTAATATAGGTATATATATCATATATAGGTATATATGTTCTATGCGAGGTATGTTCTATGTGAGGTATACGACCCACTACTAGGTATATATCCAAAGGATACAGGTGTGCTGTTTTGAAGGGGCACATGCACCCCAATGTTTATAGCAACACTATCGAAAATAGCCAACCTATGGAAAGAGCTCAAATGTACATCCACTGATGAATGGATAAAGAAGATGTGTATACACACACACACACACACACACACACACACACAGGAATATTACTCAGCGATCAAAAAGAATGAAATCTTGCCATTTGCAACAATGTGGATGGAACTCGAGTATATTATGTCAAGTGAAATAAGTCAGTCAGAGAAAGACAAATATCGAATGACCTCACTCATATGTGGAATTTAAGACACAAAACAGATGAACATAAGGGAAGGGAAGCATAAATAATATAAAAACAGATGGAGACAAACCACAAGAGACTCTTAAATACAGAGAACACACTGAGGGTTGCTGGAGGGGTGTTGGGAGGGGGATGGCTAACCGGGCACAGGGCATTAGGGAGGACACTTGTTGGGATGAGCACTGGGTGTTATATGTACGTGATGAATCACTAAATTCTATTCCTGAAATCGTTATTACGCTATATGTCAACTAACTTGGATGTAAATTAAAAATAAATAATAAATAAATAAATAAATAAGTGAAAAATTAAGAGAGAGACAGAGAGAGGACAAATTGCTCTCTATACCAGACATGGGGCATCAGGTCAATCCAAACTTCAGCTCGTGAGGGCGGGACATTTCCCACAGAGCCTAATCCCCGCAGGAGGACGACACTCAGGAGAGGCTTAGTAGAAACTAGAGTAAATGTGAATGACCTTTTAAAGACAAATGAGTTACCGTGTTGTAATCTTTGTTTTTTGTGTGTGTGTCAAAGGCAAACTGCTTCTCTCAACTCTCCAAGCCTCCTACCATATGCAAAGTAGTGGGGAGAAACGTATTGGATGGACTGGGACTTCCAACCCTTCAAGTAGAAATATTCTGCACCATTCAGAATTTTCCCAAGGTACGAAGCAGCTTAAAGGTATTCCTCACTGTGTCTGGGATCCTCTGCATTTATTAGCATTTACTGTCTAAATTGTAGAAAATTAACGTTTGGAAGTGCAGCGTTTGTGAAATATACACATATACACAATTTGTAGGCAGTTATGTACATAAAACATGAACCGTACAATCAGGCATGATAGCTTTATTATATTTAAGTTTCATATTGGTACAGACATGACGTGCTAGCCTGAAGATGATCCAAGATAGAGAAAGGGGGCAAAAGTAGTTTTAAAACTCTGACATTATTAAGTCAATGAGTTCTATAAATCTACAGGTATGTTTATACATTCATAATATTTTTATATAGATTTACATAGATTCACAGATATACTGATCAGATAGGCTGATCTACATAAAGACAAATTCATTTTAGTACTTTTAATAATTCATTTTAATTGCTACATAGTTGTTAGAAATAATTTTGCTACAGCGTCTGGAAGGAAAATAATTATGATTAAAATCTGTATCCTTTTAGCTATTTATTGGACAGGTAGTGATAAAAATGAAGTTCAGTGTAAGGTTTTTATAAGTGTATGTTAACAAGGTAATAATTTTAAGTGCTCCTGGAGTTGGGCTCCACACTGTTTCAACAGTTATAAAAATACCTCAAAGAAAATTATATATTCTCATTTTCCCTTTGAAACTGGTGATAAAATATCATGCACATTAAAAGCTAGATACATTCAATTTCTTCGTTTCTGCAAGAGGCAGGGAAAATGTAGGAACATCTATATTATTTTCAGAACATATGTTCAGTGGTGATCTCGACACACTTTGAAGTCCGTGAGAACGCAGCGCCCGAGCTGGCCGAGGCGGAGGCCGTGGAGCGGGCTGAGGCCGTGGGCACCGCCGTGCAGTGGGTGAACAGAACCATCACAGAGGAGCTCCGGGGCATAGCCCCCTCCAACCAGGCGGAGGTGGACCAGGTGCTCAGGTAAACCTTCCCCTTGCAGATGGATGTGTCCAGCACAAATACGCCTCTTTCCTTTTCCTTTCACCTGCCAAGAGGACGGGTCTGTCGTAGCTAGAGGGTACAGTCAGCAAGCTGATTGCAAAGCATGTGCTAAAGCAGTGAAATGTAGCATAAAATACCATTTTTTCCCTGAAAACCCTGTTTTTAAAGTTTCCCCATGGGAGGCCATGTAAGGCCTTTCAGTTTCTTTCCATGCAAAGGATTCAGTAAAAGTTTCAGTAGAAAGTTTCTCAAGAAAAGCATTAAGAGTTCAGATGATGTCCTGTCTGTCCCCCGATCTCATATGCCATCTTTGAGTGTCTCCTATTTCACGGTCACAGTGGGTGATGCTTATAGTCTGTCCCTCAACCACAGACACATCTTCCGTGCTTTGCCCACGACTCTAACATGTGAAAACCAAGGAAGGGTCTGCCGGGGCTGTGTAAGTACTGTCCAACGCCCAACCGTGGGAGGGTTAGCATTACATTTCCTCTTGTGGCCTCAAGCCTCTTGGCCAAAGGTCAACCGGATTCTATCTCTCTCTGTACTTCACCACTTGCTTAATTCTACATAACATGACATTTTAGTTTGCTTCAAAGTTGGACCATAACCTTTGTAAAAAATTTTTTTAATGGTTTTTTGGTTTTCTGGGTTTTTTTCTTCCTCATCTTCTATGCTCATATTCTTCATTTTCTTTCCCAGTGTAGCTTTTCTCATACCTTCTGTCCTATTACATTTCTTTTCTCCTGGAACTTTTCTCCTCCAAACCATCTGGCCTGGCTCCTCCCTAGCCTACCACAGAGATGCTGTAGGACGTCCCTTTGTTGTCCCCTACTTTCTCAGTCCCCTGTCTTCTTCTTTCTAGACTCCCTGGATGAGACTCTTTAAAAGCAAGGACGAGAAAGCGTTTGTGGGATGGAAAGTTAGTTTCTGAGTTCTGACATATGTGAAGGTGCTAGCACTTTGCCCTCATGGTTGACACTTTACCCGAGTATAGATCTCATTTCAAAGCAATTTCTCTCAGACCCACAAACATCTGGATCATTAATAAGTGAATGTAATTCTAATTCCCATGTCTTCGCTCTTTGTTCATTTTTTTCTCTTCCTGTGGAAGCTTTGAGCCTCTTCTTACTCTGAGGAGCTGAAACTTTAACTATTCATCGTAACTTCGCCTCCCACCAGAAGAAAATGAAGTCCTGTCTATTATGCTATATATTTCACTGTCTGTTCTTGATTCCTTTTTCTCTTGATGGCCATTTACTCGAAAAGAAAATTCAGTAGCCCTTAATCAAATTATACCTTCAATTTTTACCTTAGATATATAAATAGATGGGCTAAAACAGTTTTCAAATGAGCACCTACAATCTGTAAACATTTATTTCCAGGCCAAAATTAACTTCAGTTCTCCAAACAGTTTTGTAATAGCATCATCACTTTGGGTCCTTGGAACATGAAGGTAATCTGCTTCTAAGTGGCTAAAAAGCAGAGTTCATTCTTGAAACATGCTGAATAGAGGTCAGCACTAAACCATGGCCCAGATTATGAGTGATCTTCATTGTAAAGCCATGTTTTCTTGCCATTAAGGACATTGTTTGAAAACAAAGTGCAAGAAGAGAAGGAGAGAAGAGAGCTGGAAAAGGCCCTAAAAGACCAAACAGTGTCCATCCCTTCACTCCCACCCCCACCACCGCCTCCTCCACCACCAGCGACAAAAAAGGGACAGAAGCAAGGTCAGTGGCTCGTATTACAGAACCTTTGATAACCACTAGATGAGGAAGAAAGGTTGATGCTTTCCTTTTGATTAGAGCCTTTCTGCGGCAGACCTAGGCTGGGCCCCCCAACAGGCACCATCCCTGTGTGGCTTCCTTGCCTGGAGCTCCAATGTTGGGCATCTTAGGGGGTTTTGCCCCACCCCACCTTCTATTTTCTTTGTAAGGAAGAAATACTTCTTCCCAAATGAAGTGCATGGAAAGGTGGCGAAGCTGGGGATGGGGAAGAGGAGCATAGTGTGGGGGACCTTCAGCTGCCCTGCAAAATATCCATGAGCTCCGCAGAAAGCCACTCCATATTTTAAAGGTTAGCAATATCCTTTGCTACAAATAACCAACATTTCCTTAGTCCTATTAATAACATATAAAGAAAACTTTGGGGGGAAAGACTTTGTTATTTTAAAGCAAATAATCAAAGTTCTCATGGCCCTTTTTTCCATGCTTTCTAACATATTGTGAACTTCAGCCCCGCTGCTGCTAGTATTGTAAACAGAGTTTACGGTCTTTCCAGTCTCCTCCTTGAGGACATGAACCATGTCTCATTCAATGGAGCATCACCAGTGCCTAGCATGATGCAAACACACGAAGTAAACACCCAAAAAATGTGGGTTCCCTTGGAGAAGAAAGCACCAGAACCAGGAGGGAGTCAAAGAGAACATGGAGACATGGTTTCTTCATTCCCAGATTTAGAATGTGAGGCCCAGAGAGGGAAGGAGAGTCACTCAAGGCCAAAGAATCATATGACACCAATCTCTTGGGACAGGGAGATGGCCAGTGCTGAATTAGAGGCAGAGATCAGCAATGGGTGTTCATTTAGTGGTTGCTGTTGATTGACAGAACTTGGAACATAAAAGAAGGGATGAAGTAGGAGGGGACAGTGATTTGCTAAACATCTACTATGTACTCTGTGCTTACATACCCTAGTCCACTTATCTTACCTACGTGAGCCAGGCTGGCAGCTGGGGGGAAGGACAGGAAGGACACTAGTGATTTACAATGGATGACGTAGCACCTGATCAGGCTGGCTCGCTGGAAACAAGTGCAGGTAAAAGATGGGTGAAGGTAGATGGCTGGACCTGGATGCCATTTCTGATATAATGAGACATCTGCTTGGGGTTGGCCAGAAAAGTAACCAGTTAGATACATGCACATGAAGAGACGTTCAACAACAGAAAGCTGGGTACCTAGAGCTATTACAGGTGTGGAAAACAAAGGACTTGGAATCCAAAGACTGTCCAGATCCTCTGTATTTGATTTCTATTAGATATTGGGCCAATCTTTTAACCTAAGCCCTCGATTACTTATATGTGAATGTGGGATCACAGTATCTACCCAATACAATTGTTGAAGGAGTTGATACCGAATGTCTTAACATTTCCTAGAGTGGCAAACTCCATGGCCATGGATTATTTGAACACCACACAGAAACTTCTTGGGGGATGGGGTGGAGAGCATTTTCCATCTAGCCTCAGTTTTCCCCCTTTCTTTATGCCGAGCCTTCACATCTGTAAGTAAAGAATTAAAAACAGATAGTTTTTATCATAGTCAAACTTGCTAGAAAGGAATCTTTTACACTGTTTTTCCCTCTAGGGAGAAAGGATACTCTTCTAGAGAAGCCCATTTTGCCTCCAGAACCCGCTGAACCTGTACTCAGTGGCAGCATGGCCATCGGGGCTGTGTCACTAGCTGTGGCCAAAGCCAGTGCCATGCTGGGCAATAGCCCCCTCTACTTAAACCTTGCACTCCTGAAGCACCCACAGGTAGTATGGAACCCTCAGGTTAATATCACTTCTGTTGCAAGGACCATGAGTATCTCAATACCAATGAACCACGCTTCTTGTTTCTCCCTGCTCTTCCCTCTTTCAGGAGCAGCCAACAAAGCTAACCCTGCCTTTGCTAATGGTATCTCTGGTCAGCTGTGGGAAGTCATCGCCTGGGAAGCTGAATTTAATGAAAGAAGTGATTTGTATACCCCATCCTGGATTAACCGCTAAACAAGTACCTTATAGTATCTCACTCTACTTTTTCTTTAAAACAAAAACAAAAACAAAAACAAAAAAACTATGCTCAATCATTGATGAGTCTCTAGTATAGGTCCCCAAGGTTTATCACACCAAGGGAGAGACAATTAATTATAAAATCAGAAAAGAATACTTTAGGAAATCAGGGATGTGGGAGGAAAGCAAGACCTCAAAAAAAGGGGGGGGGGCACGTTTAGTCCACCTTCGGTTTCTGGTTCCTTTCAGCACTGACATGTGCCAGTGAGTCCGCAAGAAGCCCTGGGTGAGTGACCTGGCAGGCCGTGATGGTTCTGGAAGGCTGTTATTTGGGGGAGTTGAGGCCTCTCTATCTACTAGCCGATGCACTGTGGCGGCAGCAAGGGGAGGCTGGCACTTTCCTAGTGGCCAGTAAGAGCCCCGGGGCCGGGCCGACTGCTGGGCACAAAGGAGAGGTTTGGTGCGTGTTTACAGAATGAGGGAAGCCTAAGTTGCATCTTTCTACTCAGCGTTGTGTTAGCGTCTGTTTTGTTCTGCCACGGCCTGAATGAGTCAATACGCCTCTTTAAATCTTCATGAAGCATTCCACCAGTTAGGCCTTGGGAGGAACTCATGTTCATGTTCTATAGCAGATGTTTTCAGAAAAAGGGTACAGGACATTCCATCCCCTCTGGGGACACATTGAATGATATTTTTTTATCCAAGATAGTGAAAATCATTTTTTTAAAAACCTCAAGATAATTTCTTCATGATACAGAATCCTTTTTTTATGAGAATAACCGTTATCTCCCAATGTGTTGAATGTGGAACACAGGAATCCATCGCTGACTCACCATCCAGCAGACCATGTTCAGACCCTGGCACCAGAATCTTCCGTGCAGTTAATATCCGGTGTGCTATCGGCCACCAGAGCAGCCAGCGCGCCGTTCTGTATTTGTCTTCGTGCGCTGATCCCACGGTCACTGGAAAACCTTTTCGGCTTCTTCTGTGACGGTGACTTTATACTAATTCAAACACTGTCGTGCAGAATCCCTTGGTGACCTGTGACACGTACTGCAAAAGTGTTGGTCAAGAGACTGAAAGAGAATGAAGTCCACCTGATCCAACCAACCAAACCGGTCAGTCCTGAACAGCGGAGAAAGGACAGTGAGAAGAGCCTCGTTCATTTCCAACCAAATAAAAATTGAGCAAACGCTGAAGATTCACACTGAATCTTCTGATTTTGGAGACCTTATCTAATCTACTAACCAGGATGCCTTGACCCGACAAATATTCCATTAGAAATAGCTAGGGTGTGGTGTAAGCTTTTATATTTAAAATTTCTAGAATGCGGTTATGGAAGATCATGGTTATTCTACTTACAGGGTGTCGAGATGCTTCTGGAAATTCAGAAACAGATTAACAGAACAGTGGAGATGGTATGTAATGAGGATCTATGGTATGTAACTGCTGCCGCTGACACCTTCTAGTATCCAAATTATAGTTCATCATGAAATTAGCTCATTTTGTTGTCATTGATATGTAAAATGTATTAATTTGCCTTGGGTTTCCCATAGGAGCCAACCATCTACATTCCCTCATTGCCCATGGATCCAGTTTCTAATGGCCTCTAACAATCTTTATCAACTGACTCTATGCTAAGATCATCCCTTAGGATTTGCAAAGAAAGGATTTGGCCCCTAGGATGTGCGAGGCAGTTTGGTGTAATGCAGGCTAGTGTAATGGTTAAGGCACAGACTCTTGTGTCTGCTTAGGATCTTGGTGTTGGGCAAACAGGAGCCTTTGGCCAGGCTGCCCTCAGAGGAAAGCCACAGAAGCCAGACGATGACAGGCAGCCATACACATGAGTCACTAGTTGTGCCTGTGCGTGTCTTGTTACCCATGTATGTCTCCTGCCTCCCACATCCATTTGCTTTCCGAGCAGCTATGTTTACCAGAGGACAGAAAGTTCAGCTGACTCCATCATGAACAAAAAGAGCAGGATACCTGTCTGTGTATATCCTCGGGCATGAACCACGCTGATCCTTTACAAACATGCCCCAGTGTACACAGCCCGTGAGTCCTGGGTATTAAAACGCATCCTTTAAAGGCTGAATCCTGGCTCCCCCTACATTGTGCAGATTGAAAATCACCGATAATCTTTGGAAAGTCTCTTTGCTTTTAATCTCAGGTGACGTTACACGTATCAGAGTCATGAGAGTTAATGACCTTTGGCTGTTTCCAAAAGTCAAGTCCACCCTGCAAGAGAAAGGCTTTATACCTTAACAATATTCAAAACGATCTAAAAGCAAATCCCACAGTGGTGTTTCTCTGTAAGGGCAAGGAGGGGACTTCATATGAGTGAGTGATACCTTAGTTATCTGAGCAGAGAGACACAGACATGCTGTAAACACATACCCCCTCTATAATGGTGGGAGGTACGAGGTAAAGATGAACAAAAGGGTACATGCACCTGAATTTGAGAAAGGGCTTGGAGGTTATCAAAATAAGGAGGGGCTGGTAAAGTCCCTCCGCGTGCGCGCATGTGTGTGCGTGCACAGGTGTGATTCATAGTGTGACTGGTCAGGCCCCAGAGCAGTGGACAGGCCACAAGATCTGATACTTGCAAGTGATTCATCCTTATCTTCTGTCCCACAGCCCCCTCCTGCAAAAACAGAGACAAAGAAAGGGCATAATGGAAGCAAAAGAAGTCAAGTAAGTTTATGTATTTCCTGACCACACTTCACCATGACACAATTCCTTTATAGACTCTTTGCCCATGTTCCTCCTCAGTGACTGTGCTCCAAGACCAGGGCTGATACAAATGAAGACAGCACAGTGCTACCCTGCCAAGAGCAGGAAAACGGCCGAGCCCAGAGCTGGGAGATCACTCTGCCCCACTGCTCTGGCCACAGGCTGTGGGACAACTCCCCGGGTGTGGGAAAACATTTATGAGTAACAGGATTATACTTGAAACCTGATAGGGGAGGGGTGCCTGGGTGGCTCAGTCAGTTAAAGCCTCTGACTTTGGCTCAGGTCATGATCTCACATTTGTGGGTTTGAGCCCCGCATCAGGCTCTGTGCTAAAAGCTCAGAGCCTGGAGCCTGCTTCAGATTCTGTGTCTCCCTCTCTCCCTGTCCCTCCCCCTCTTATGCTCTGTCTCTCTCTGTATCAAAAATAAATAAAACATTACAAAAAAAAAAAAAAAGAAAAGAAACCTGATAGGGGAAATGCTGGGGAAGGTGAATTCCTGATAACTAGCTACAAAGCACATGAGAAAGGTTATCTATCTTCATCTGAACCCCTACCAAGTGAGAGAGAACAAAAGGCACAAAAAGAGAGCCGTTTCTTCCTTCCCGTCCCGAAAAGTCACCAGAGCACCGTGTCTAGGAGAAAAGTTATAGGAGCTCAGATTTTTGTCAGCAACATCAGACTAACAGCTCTTGTCAAGACTGGCCAGGCTGCAAGAGCCTCGGAGAACCCTCTGACCTTGATCGGTCGATGACCTTGGTGATTACAGGTGCTCTGACAGACCCACCTGTTCCATGCCTGAGCTTTCCATGATACAGTTAGAATCACAGATAGGAACCCTGGGGAGCATGCAAGTGTGACAGTTGTTCACACGGGCTAGTGAAGATGGCAAACCAAATCCCTGCTCAAAATCAAGAGAGAGAAGAGAAATGGAGGGAAAAACATGCCAGAAAGTAAAGTACTTGACAGTTGTATCTGTTGGGATGAACACAATACTCATTTTTTTTTTAATGTCTTTATTTTATTTTGAGAGAGAGAAACAGAGAGTGAGCAGGGGAGGGGCAAAGAGAGAGGGAGACACAGAATCCAAAGCAGGCTCCAGGCTCTGAGCTGTCAGCACAGAGCCCGATGCCGGGACTTGACACCACAGACTATGGGATCATGACCTGAGCTGAAGTTGGATACTGAACCGAATGAGACACCCGGGCACCCCCTGAATACAATACTCTAAAGTCGGACCTGCTGGAGCGCTAGGCGATGAACAGGCAACTGAGTATCAGAGCTGCTCCCTCGCACCAGCAGGTGGTCCTCTGTGTTCCTAGAAGCTCAGACCAAGATCAGCCTTTCCTGTGATGAGCTTTACTCGTTTTTTCTGTTAGAAGCAGCTTAAATGATCGATTCGAGAGAGGCAGCCATACCAGTGGAGGCATGAACTCTGAAGTTAAACTTCCTGGGTTGAAATATGTTCCAAATTACTTGCCTCTCTATAAAATGGGAAAATAATAGTACCTGCTTTGTGGGCTAATGTAAGGAGTAGATGTATTTATTTAAAGCATTTAGAATGGTGGCTGGTATTTAATACATGATAAATAGGCTCTAAATCAGTAATGCTTTTGTACTTTAGAAGACTCTAACAAAACTCCTCAATCGATATACAGAAATTTCCCCAACTCTTCCTTTGCCAAATAAAAGGTTCCTCTTACTGACATTAAAAATGTTGGGTGGTTCTTATCATTAACTAGTGTTATCATCAGAGAAATGGGATAATTACACCTAGGTTCTCGCACACACTTGAGTTTGCTCTTGAGTTTGGCACGCGCGCGCGCACACACACACACACACACACACACAACCTTCAGGATGACTGATACTGCTTCAGCTATTTATAGTTGCATAGTGACAATCTATGAGGAGGAACATCAGGGCTGACCTTGCAAGGGGAATGCATGATTTTCCCTGGGCTGCTTTGGGTCTCAAACTTTCTTCCACTGAAATACATCCTTCCTGCTCCACATTTTAGCAGAGGTCTTCACTCCTTTCTCTCCTAAAATGTTTCCTGAAGAAGGTTCCATCTTTCACACTTCTAGTCTTCCAAAGGAAGACGGAACCCAGGAAAGAGCAGGTTTGGAAGCAGATGGAGAAGGACAGAGTTAGGGAAAGCAGGACAGATGTTTACAGAGACAGCCTGGCAATTCACCACCTTGGTGGTGACAGCCCAGGTCAGCCCATGTACAGTGAAAGAGCTGAGAAAGAGATGACACAGGCACACCAAAGAGAGAAGCATATCCTCCATCAAGCTTGATACCTTGGGGTAAGAAAATTACTCCAGATACTTTGGGCCATCAAACACCGCAAGGTCATGCAGAGATGAGAGGGACCTGGATGTGCCTTTAATGGAGACACAGAGACATGAGAGCTGAATCTGGTTATAAACAATGCCCAGTTCATAACCAGGAAGCTCCAAGAACCTACTGCACTAAATTTACATGCATCATTTGCTTTGCGTCTTACAGCAGCCCATCACTGCCAAGATGTCCCATCTTGGCTGTTTAACCATTAGTTACGACACCACAGAGCAGCCGCTGCTCCTAATCGAAGGCATCTGTGCGAACCTGGGGCTGGTCCTGGGGACCAATCTGCATCTCGCCATCAACTGTGCCGCACACGAGCTCATAGACTATGTAAGTTTCTGCTCCCGAACTCTTCCTTTGTGGTGGGTCCCAGTATTTTTAAATTAGAACTCAGAACAAGAGTGTATGTGAATATTTTCCAAAACAAATGCTGCTGTTTTTCATAATGTTGTGTGAGGGGTCCAAACATAAATGCCAAGTTGAGAAAGCCAAGTTAGCTAATGACCAGAGCATACTGTAACCATATAATTTTTAAAAAATTTTTAATGTTTACTTATTATTGAGAGAGAGAGAGAGAGTGTGTGAGTGTGAGCAAAGGGGCAGAGAGAGAGGGAGACACAGAATCCCACACAGGCTCTAGGCTCTGAGCTGTCAGCACAGAGCCTCAAGCGGGGCTCTAACTCACAAATAGTGAGATCATGACCTGAGCTAAAGTCAGACGCTTAACCGACCGAGCCACTCAGGCGCCCCTATAATTTTTAAAAATTAAGAGAGAACAGCAAAATAATTACATATAGAAATTCTGTGACAAAAATTACTAAAATGGGTTGCTTACATTGCAATTATGAGAGCTGTTGAAAACTAACAAGCTGGTATGTCCTGCCGAGTTCACTCATTTCATTGGTAGGTGCTGCATTTGTCAGGCATGAGAAGCGAACCCGTTGTAACTGTGACTTGGTAAGCCGTTCTGGACAAGTGGCTCTCAGAGTTTCTGCTGTGACTCCCTTTTTATTTTCTTTATCTCTTCATTTTGAGACACAGCAAGAGTGGGGGAGGGGTGGAGAGAGAGAGAATCCCAAGCAGGCTCTGCCCTGTTAGTGCAGAGCCCGAGGTGGGGCTTGAACTCATGAACCATGAGATCATGAAGCTGAGCCAAAACCAAGAGTGGGAGACTTAACCGATTGAGCAAGCCACCCAGGTGCCCCTGTGGTTCACTTTTTAAATATAAAAATATTTCCAAGTTACTGACATTTATGGGGAATGTATTTTTATCCACTTAGGCCCCACAGCCTGGGGTAGGACAGAGCTTTAGCGATGAAACTTCACCCAGAGACCACACCACATGGGGGCAATTATTTTAAGAAGAATGGAAATCAGGTTCACTTTTAAAAAGCTGCTGGGGTGCCTTGGTGGCTCAGTTGGTTAAGCATCTGACTCTAACCCAGATCATGATCTCACAGTTCATGAGTTTGAGCCCCGCATCAGGCTCTGTGCTGACAGCTCAGAGCCTGAAGCCTGCTTTGGATTCTGTGTTTCCCTCTCTCTCTGTCCCTGCCCTGCTCACGCCCTGTCTCTCTCTCTCTCTCTCTCTCTCTCAGAAATAAATAAAAATTAAAAAAAAAATCTGTGGTCCTCCTTTCCTTGGGGGTTAACTCACCCCCAGTTAACCTTTAAACCTGGGAAACCAACGTGTTAGGAACGCTGTTAAAAGTGGTCTGTCTTATACAAATCCACATACTTCTGTTTTTCAAATACAGAAATGCTGAGTTGTGTTTTATAAAATGCCCAGCATGTTAACATACATTTGTGGTGATTTGGTAATTAATGTCAAAGTCAGGGGAAATGACCAAAGAGAATTCTGCTCGAACTTGCAATTCTTTAAACTTCAAAGGAAAATTTGAACAGTGTATCAGAACCCTAAGTCTCAGCTGTCTTCTAAGTCTTTTTAAGTTTTCTAAAGATGCTAAGGGCATGAAGGAACGTTTCATGTAATTTCCTATTCTCCACATAATGATTGGTTCCTAGGCATACTATTATGATAAATAATTGCATGTTTTCATCAGCAATGTATACCAAGAACTATGAATATACTGACTGCTAGTGCTACTAGAATGGGTGGTTTTTCGTTTTTTGTGTTTTTTTTGCTTTTATTCAGTAAAATGTATTAGCTTGATAATCAGAGAATTCTTACAATGTTAGTTGAAAACCATTAGCTTCTCTGGGGCACCTGGGTGGCCCAGTCAGTTGAGTATCCGACTCTTGGTTTTGGCTCAGGTCATGGTCTCATGGTTCGTGGGTTCAAGTCCCTTGTTGGGCTCTGCACTGACAGTGTGGAGCCTGCTTGGGATTTTCTCTCTCTCCCTCTCCCCGTGCCCCTCCCCAACTCACCTGTGTGTGCACGCATGCTCTTGCCCACACACACTCTCTATCTTTCAAAATAAATGAAAATAAACTTTTAATGAAGTCATTAATTTTTCTTTGCTGACAAGATAGGATTTTCGAAGCTTTGCAGTAAGAACTAAAGGTTCTTGCTGCTTTTTTAATCTGAAAAAAAAATAAAAACCTTTCAATTAAGGACTTCTAAGTCCAGTGGAACCCATTCCATTAGGAGCAGTGACATGAAGGCACGAGCAGCCCAAATGGTCATTCTGTCCCGTCCCCCCTCCTCCCCAGGGCCGAAATACATCCCTGGCCATCTCCGAACACAGACCTGCAAGGTCAGCGCTACTATGCTTTGCAGAGACACTACACTAGATCCTGCAGCCCTGTGTCCGTGGTGACTCAGG